>JAVTVY010031999.1:0-13205 GCA_036873755.1 Hanleya hanleyi | reverse complement strand
CCTCATCTTACATCCGGGTTTTTCCATGTTTACTGTCACGTGACCGGAACCGGAAGACTCACTCACTCACACACTCACCGTCGTTAGTGCGTCCATGCGTTAAGACGGGCGTTGAGGACGCCTCAAAGATGTTGGGAAAGCCTCTCCGAGTTCCAAGAGCTCCGGAGCTCCGAGCTCCAAGATCTCCGGAGCTCCGAGCTCCAAGAGCTCCGGAGCTCCGAGTATAGGGTACAGGGTGCAGCACAGGTACAGGTGTGTGCTGGTGTCTGTACATATATAGATTAACTAGTGTCCCTCATCATTCCATATGTATTGGACGACTAATCAAAATTTCGCTACCACTCGTACTGATGACGTCACCAATGACGTCACAGATGCTGTGGACATCCCGCAAATCGTGGAAAAAATTGGCACTGAGCCAATTATAAAACATGTTCTTTCGCTACTACTCGTACTGATGACGTCACCGATGACGTCACAGATACTGTGGACATCCCTCAAATGGAGTTTACACCCCGAGATCTGCAAGATGACACTTCCCACGACGCATTCGGACCAAGGATGGTCAATCTCTACACCATAGAACAAACGGTTCAGAGCGAACATGGCCGAAGGTAGGACTTTCTGAAATGTCGACTTGTGATTGGACAGCCGAGAATACATCTAACGGGCAAGAACGAGTATGACAGGACCAAATGGTGGCCTCTGATTGGACAAGAGACTTCTTGAATTATAAACCTACCCAACGCGGCTCCCCCAGCGTGGGTATGATGTAACATTGGGGAGAATAAACTATATGAAAAAACTTGTTGTTGTTCTCTCATCCTTGTTGTTGTTGTTGTTCTCTCTGCGGTCTATATCATGGCGTCAAGGTATTAGGCTAGGGTGTAACGACGGGCATTGACGGGCGTCACTGCATTTCGGTGTATTGGTGTCTAGAAAAAATGAGAGCTTTTGGGCTAATTCACCAGGGCGTTGAAGCGTTGAGCTTGGCGTTGGCGACCGTTGCTACAAGATGCCACTTCACACGACGCATTCGGACCAAGGATGGTCCATTTCTACACCAAATACATTCCTTCACTGCCCTAAAATGGCCGCTTTACTTACTACACCCAACTGCGCATGCGCAGATTGACGCGACTTGCAATGAAAACACGCCATTCTGACTCTATCCCACACAAGCTTCACTTTGACACCTTCCACAACCCATTTGGACAACTAGTGGCCCATATCGGCCCCAAAAGGTCTATTCCCATACTACGGCCTGCCTGCGCATGCGCAGAATGACGATATTCCTACCCCACATCCACCCAGTCGGATGCTCCCTCACGTGCGCTTCACATTGATATCTCAGTCGACTCCAACGGACCAATAGTGGCCCACCTAAACCTCAAACCGTCTATTTCCATTCCCTTTTCGCACAATTCCCTCTCTGCGCATGCGCAGAATGTTGAACACGAACGACACACTTGTCCAGGTGGATGCTCCTTCACGAATACGTCACAACGATACCTCATAAGACTCCATCGGCTCACTAGGGGCTCACCTCGACACCAAAACGTCTATTTCCATACCCTTTTCCCACAATTCCCTGTCTGCGCATGCGCAGAATGGTGACAACGGCCGAGACACTAGTTCAGGCGGATGCCCCCTCATGTTTGCTTCACATTGATACCTCACTCGACCCAATCGGCCCATTAGTGGCTCCCCTAGATCCCAAAACGTCTATTTCCATACCCTTGATCTACTGCGCATGCGCAGAATGCCGATATTCCAATCCCACGCCCATCCGTCGGATGCCCCCTCACATAGGCTTCACATTGATACCTCATACGACTCATCGGACCATTAGTGGCTGCCCTAGACCCCAAAACGTCTATGTCCATACCCTTGGTCCACCGCGCATGCGCAGAATGACGCTATTTCAACCCACACCCAGCCCATCAGATGCCTCTTCACGAATGCTTCATATTGATACCTCACTCGACCCCATCGGACCATGAGTGGCTCCCCTGGATCCCAAAACGTCTATTTCCATAGAATGACGCTATTTCAACCCCGCACCCAGCCCATCAGATGCCCCTTTACGAATGCTTCACTTTGATACCTCACTCGACCCAATCGGACCATGCAGCGTATTTGAATTCTGGGGACTACTTTTTCTCCGCGGAGGCGACCGCATCACCGCCAGACATGACCGCATCACCGCGGAGGAATACAAGGTCAAAGGTTAACCGAACTATAGTGGTCAAAACTTGGCACACAGCCAACGCTGATGCAATCCATAACATGTCAGTACATGCCTTGAGCTGGTGGCGCCCCCTGTCGGATGGTTTAGGGAAATCACGAGTTATCCCTCAAGTTTAAGTGCAAAGGGGTGAATAAGACCTTTTTTCCGTAGACACTACTACTTGCCTTCCGCATTCCCTCATTGTGGCAAAACTGAAGGCAGGGAATGCGGTTGCACTCCTAGCTGATTATTTGTCAAATCGGCAGCAATGTGTCAAAGTGTTGTCGTCCCATAGTACTTGGAATACACTAGGAAAAGGTGTGCCACAAGGGTCAATCTTGGGGCCAACAATGTTTAACATTTTTATTAATGACATTTATAATTGTATTAAACTTGGAAAGTTTTTTAATTATGCCGACGATAACTCTGTCTTAGTTGAGGGGAAAAGTAAATCTGAAATTGTGCACCATGTAAGGCAAACAAGTTCAGATATACTTTCATGGTGTGAAACAAATCAAATGCAAGCTAACCCTGCAAAATTTCAAATTATGACATCTTGTGATGTAGGGGACATAACTGTGGATATCAACAGCTGCTCTGTAAATAGCACACCGTGTACGAAGCTGTTGGGTGTTGAACTGGACAACAAATTTGACAGACATGTGTCAAATATTATTAGAAATGCCAGTAGGCAATTAAATGTGTCAAAGAGGTTATCAAATTGTTTGGATAAAGCGTCTAGATTGTTAATTTACAAATCTTTTGTTTTGTCAAACTTTGGTTATTGCCCTGTAGTTTGGCATCACTGTGGAGCTGTAAACACTAAAAAGTTAGAAAAGCTACAGCATAGAGCTCTAAAATTTATATATAAAACTAACCATTTATCTTATGAAGCCTCGCTCAGGAAAGCAAATCTGCCAAGTCTCGAGGTGGCTAGATTGCAGAAAATTGCCATCGAGGTTTTTAAATGTCTGAATGGGCCGAATCCACCTTATTTGAACGATATGTTCGAAAAGAAAAACTGCCGGTATAATCTAAGGCGAAAAAACACTGTTACTAGGCAGCATGTCAGAACTGTAACTTCTGGGTTACACTCCTTCACAACCTTCGGTGCCAAAATATGGAACGGACTATCAGATCAGCTCCGGGAAACAACTGACATTAAGGTTTTCAGGAGGTTAATAAAAACGTGGACGGGTGATGCATGTAAATGCCACTTCTGCAAAATCTAAGTTGTATTATGCTACTGGGTTTTTTGCCCTTTTTGCTTTTACCTTCATCGCTGTTTTTAATTTATTTTTACTGTTATTTAACCTCAGATATATTAGCTCTACCGAGCTGGCCTTGCAAATATTGTAATTCTGAGTATAAATAAAGTTTGTATTATTGTATTGTATTGTATTACTATTACCGCGTGGGGCTGAATTCCGTGTCAGCGGTGATCGAGATTGTTCACGTTGCATTCTCGGAAAGGTCAGTACTCTCCCGACAAACTGAAGAATATACCAGAACTCCTCCATTTATTATCTTTAGTCTTGAGACTCTCAATTTTACACTACTTTTGTGTTCTGTAGATCGAGGAAAATCTCTTTGGGAGTGGATACCGTGGACGAGTTAAAGAGGCGAATTGTGGTGAAGGAAGGTGATGGCCTTCAGAAAGTGTTGGAGTCATTTGCAATATTTGTTCCTGTGTTGGCGTAAGTTACTTCATTAACACGGCCTCTCAAATGTTATATTCCCGTTAAATAGCAGTGACCAGGAGTTCATTTCCCACAGTTTTAATTCATGGTCCGTTATCTAGGTATATAGTTCTTGTAAGAGGAAATACCGCTTTTCAACTTGACTTCACATGTTAGTATATAGAACAATGGCCGACCACTTCCCAATTTGCTACTATTGGAAATCCCGTAAAATCATGTCACTTCCGTTCGTCTTACATGAACTATATGCCGTTATCTGATTATCGTTCCAAAACTACACCATATTCTTCAGCTATCCGTTTCCTATATATGTTGTCTACATCATTGAGTGTCCGGTGATTTGATGGGAGATTATATGGGGTAGCTTATTCTGGGTTGTTCGGAGCATGATCGTGATAGAAAGCCCGTGCTGAATATTAATGTACCAGTTGCATGTTGGTACTTCATGTCGGCACTTCACGACCTTCAACAATTCAGTTTTCGTTCTTCGTTTCTCAAAATCAAAAATTGAAATTTCAACATCAATTTTCGTTTTCGATCCTCAAAATCAAAAATTGAAATTTTACCGTCAGTTTTCAGTTTTCATATTCGGTTTCCCAAAATCAAAACAATGAAATTGGGCATTCAGTTTTCGATTTTCGTTTAACTTCGCGCAAAAATGAAAATTAAATATTGGAAATTGTCTCGACTTTTTTCGATTTTAACTTTGACGAGTCAATGTTATGACGTCACTTCCATTCCGCGGAAGTATAGTTTAGTATATAGAAAGCGCAATTCGGGTCGTATAAGAGGTGTGGAGTGATAGCGACATGGCCCGAGGTTTCACCAAACGAGATTCCTGGAGAATGGCATTCCCACTAGGGTAGTATTGGCCGACTGCGCATGCGCGCGAAAAAGGCAGTCCACCAGGCATACCGCTGTTCTCGTTGGATTGACATCAAGGCTTTAGACAGTCTGGACACAACCTAGGATTTTCCAGTTCTGAAAAGAGATGTTTAGAGCGCTATAAAAGGGGACATTATTGGTTCTTGTTTTAAAATATTGTACTTGTGAATGGGTCACACAACCGCGACGATTGACACCAGACGTCTGAATGCTTCATCGCTTCTGGTCCACTCATCGTCCTCTATTTTGAGGACCTGTAGCAGTAGTAGGTAAAGGCTATTTAACAGCCCATTGAC
This sequence comes from Hanleya hanleyi, assembly GCA_036873755.1. NCBI lineage: Eukaryota > Metazoa > Mollusca > Polyplacophora > Lepidopleurida > Hanleyidae > Hanleya > Hanleya hanleyi. The sequence continues at coordinate 8,094 of JAVTVY010031999.1, read as the reverse complement.
CTCAAAAATTTGCATATGACCTCTGTGACGTCACAGCGACAGCCAATCAGAAGCGAGTATGTGGAGAGAGGTCAAGTATGGCATGCGTGTGTGGTCAAAATGGCGGCGTGTGGTGGTCAAAATGGCGGCGTGTGTGATGGCGGCATGTGGTGGTTAAAATGGCGGCGTGTGTGATGGCGGCTGTGTGTGGTCAAAATGGCGGCTGTGGGAGTGTGGTCAAAATGGCGGCTGTGGGAGTGTGGTCAAAATGGCGGCTGTGGGAGTGTGGTCAAAATGGCGGCATGTGGTGGTCAAAATGGCGGCTGTGGGAGTGTGGTCAAAATGGCGGCGTGTGTGGTCAAAATGGCGGCATGTGGTGGTCAAAATGGCGGCATGTGGTGATCAAAATGGCGGCATGTGGTGGTCAAAATGGCGGCGTGTGTGGTCAAAATGGCGGCATGTGGTGGTCAAAATGGCGGCGTGTGTGGTCAAAATGGCGGCGTGTGTGGTCAAAATGGCGGCATGTGGTGGTCAAAATGGCGGCGTGTGTGGTCAAAATGGCGGCATGTGGTGGTCAAAATGGCGGCATGTGGTGGTCAAAATGGCGGCATGTGGTGGTCAAAATGGCGGCGTGTGTGGTCAAAATGGCGGCATGTGGTGGTCAAAATGGCGGCGTGTGTGGTCAAAATGGCGGCATGTGGTGGTCAAAATGGCGGACTGTAGAAAAACGTATAAAAGAAGGCGATTTTTAGCGGTGGGGTGTATTCATTGCACTACTTGCCTGACTTACCTGACCTGACCAGCCTGCCTGCCCTGCCTGACCTGCCTGCCTGCCTGCCTCACCTCTAGCCTGCCTGCCCAGCCTGACTGCCTGCCTGCCTGCCTCACCTCTAGCCTGCCTGCCTGCCTGCCTGCCTCACCTCTAGCCAGCCAGCCAGCCTGCTTGCCTGCTTGTATGAGCTGTGGAGAACCTTTTACTTTTTTTCATTTTACCAGTGCAAATTCACCAGACTATTACACCGTAGCAGTTACTCACCAGCCTGAGCCCACAGTCATGGAGTCATACTTTTTAGTGAAGCTTCGAAAGTACCGTGTTCGCCTCATTGATGAGATGCAGCATGTGGCCGAATTATGTGATCTGCTTATGGAGGAAAACATACTTCTGAAACAGCGTGTCGAAGATATCATGGCTGAGAAAACCACTTCAGCACAAAACAGAGCCCTCATCGACGGTCTACTGCGCTCTACCCCCTATGCATTTCTAGCCTTCGTGGAGGGGTTGAAGAAGACGGGAAATAAAGAACTAGCAGATCTACTTGAAACCCACGTTGTACAAGATGATGATATGATGCCATGGACACCACCGAAGAGCGTACAGCTAGCAAACGTACGCACCCAGCGTCTGGTGTACCTGCCAAACGCGCTGCACGACCCAAACGGCCCCGACTAACACCTTTAGAAATACCTGAGCCAGTGCTTCAGCCAGTACCCCAGCAAGTGCCTGAGCCCGTGAAAGAAGAAGAGGTGCAACTTCCTATGTCTGTGCAGGAGATCAATAACATTATCCAGCAGGCCTACCAGGCAGCCCACACGAACATTTGGGAGCTCTCAGCCTATTTAACTAAAGAGTGTCAAAGACGAAGAAGTGCATTTTAACGCACCGGCCTTTAACGACAGACCAGCTAGGCATATTGCCTTGACCTTCGACACCTGGCTAAAACTGCAGACCCTTGATTACGCCATCGATGCTGTTATTCGCGACCAGGGGAGTGACGAAGCGAAATTTTATGTGGGTGACGACATCTTTGTCAGCTGTGCCTATTTCAACGACCAGCTCCTGGTGCATATACGCAAATGGAAAATGAGGTTAGATACGCAAGAGCGTGTTCCTTGTCCTCAGGGTGTCACCTTGAAAATAACGGCGTGGCGGAAGTTGCAGAGTCTCACAGCTATAATTCATGAAGCCCTGTCTGACCAGGTGACTCAGTATATTTGTAAGAAGTACATCGACACATTCCTGGATCATGTCAGACCTCGCATTCGACACTTGCGTATCGAAGCATGTGCAGGCTGTGGGAACATATATTCAATACCCAGAGTCTGGTGAACACGTTCATTCTATTTGTGTTAATAAAAATAGTAGAAAATTCAAAAAATGGCTGTTAGTGTTCATTCTTTTGCAAAGATAATTGTATTAAAAAAATTCAACATTAAGAGTCTATTGTGGTGAAGACCTTAGGTTTTTTCATAGGGGTGATGGGAGCTGGTGTTTTTTTTTGTGCTTTGAGTTTAGAAGTTCTCTTTCGAAAACATGGGTTGGCCCTGAAAAGGGCTCTTGAAAAAGTGTTACGACACTTGTTTTAGGAGCGGTAGATTCTCTTTACCCCGGCCACCTGCTTCCTACACACGGGACACTTGATCTTTAAATGCTGTTCGTCCGTTTCAGCGCAGTGGCACGTGTCCCCTATACATGTTAGCGTCACCCAGCATTCTTCACATAGGCATAAATGCCCGCACGGAAATAGGGCGTACAGGCTTTCGTCGTCTGTACACACGCTGCAGCTTGATTTACTTTCTTCCTTATCTAGGTCTTGTTGTTGTTTTAAATTCACAGCGTCCATTTGATCCATGTCTTGTCTCATGTGATTAATCTGCTCGTTGAGGCGGGTTACCTCGGCCCAAGAGCATGGTGGTGGTGTTGTTGTTGTTGTTGTTGTTGTTGTTGTTGTTTCGGTAGCCGGCGTTGTTATAATTGGTGTTTGGGTAGCCGTTGTATTTGCTGGAGGTCTGTTACTGTTTAACCACTCTAGGTCGGGGAGTTCTTCATCAGTTACATCCTCATCTTCTTCCATTGCCACCCTCCTTATCTCCTCGTCTTGTTCTTCACTTCGCCGTCTCATCAACCTCGCATCTTCTTCCATTGCCTCCCTCCTGAGCTCTTCGAGTTGTTCTTCACTTCGCCGTATCATCGTTTCGTCGGCAATAAGCCGCTCAAAGCTTGTAATTATTGTCACTCCATCGTTATGTTCTTCACTCGTAATCACCTCTCTGTGTTCTCTAGGATCGTTGAATAGCCTTCGTCTTGTACCCATGATTGTAGTTGTGAATAAATGGCAACATACTACGCGTTATTTATAGTCAAGGCGTTCTGTGTGGTCAAAATGGCGGCGTGTGTGGTCAAAATGGCGGCATGTGTGGTCAAAATGGCGGCGTGTGTGGTCAAAATGGCGGCATGTGGTGGTCAAAATGGCGGCATGTGTGGTCAAAATGGCGGCGTGTGTGGTCAAAATGGCGGCGTGTGAGTGGGTGCAACATGGCGGCATGGTACCTGCTAAAAATGTTTTGTGTTTTATTTTCCCAACTTTAAACCGGTCTCATTTTTTGCAATAAATGTGAGTTCACTGCAGCATGTTTATCGAAAAGAAAACTAGGAAATTTTATCGTATCACACGGGGCTACGGTAACACACCCCATTTGACACCCATAGCTGTACTCACATTTTGCCTGCACACTGTATAGTGCTGTGTTACCGTAGCCGGTGTGATACGATAAAATTTCCTAGTTTTCTTTCGATAAACCAGCTGCAATTTTCAGGGTGACATTATAAGGCTGTGAGGAACATACTTGACGTATTTTTACCCAGGAAAACCGATTTATTTCCAGTGTACCAGGTTTTCCACACTACCTAACCATAACGTTACGGGTCTAAAAATCGATAAAATCATTAAAAATAGTGGCTTAGTCTACCGCTACCCTTCTAAATTTTTAAATGCTACACGATCAGTTGCCCCAGTTCAACTTGAAATAAATTTTATACGTGCACTCGCATTTATTGCAAAATCACACCGGTTTAAAATTGGAAAAGAAACACAAAAATATTTCTCCAGCGTAAGTGAGCACAAAGATGTGATATAAAAATTTCGCTCACGTCCGCGCGTTACACTATAAATAGCGCGCAGTATTTACTGATTCATTCACAATTACATCATGGCTGAAGGTGAAACCATGGATATTGACAACCTGTTACCAGACTTCATGATAAATGATGATGAACTACAACTGCTCGGGAACATCGATATGGTACATGATGACCCATGGCTGGATGATATTATACAAGACTTATTTAAAGATGAACACCAACCACAGGGCGGCCATAATCAAGACCCCCCAGGAGCGACACCGGATCTTAGTGACCCCCAGGAGCGACACCGGATCTTAGTGACCCCCAGGAGCGACACCGGATCTTAGTGACCCCCCAGGGGTGACACCGGATCTTAGTGACCCCCCAGGAGCGACACCGGATCTTACGGCACTCGAATACCAACGAATTGACCAAATTGACCGAGTGCTAGAAGATATCTACAAACAACATGAAGAACAAAGCCTCCAAGTTGAAGAAGAAGAAGAAGAAGAAGAAGAAGAACAAGAACAAGAACAAGGAGAAGGAAAAGAGCACAAGAAGAAGAAAAAGTCAAGAAAATACAAAAAGACAGAAAATACAAAAAAAGAGACAGAAACATAAGGGGGAAACAAAAGGAACAAATTGAAGAGGTCATCCACTACGCTACCGCAATAGAAAGAAGACTGGCACCCAACACAGAATGCCAAGCAGCACAATATTTACGCTGCGTGGAATGCTGTAATCACTTCGCCAAATACGCCATTTTTCCCTGTGGGCATCAAGCCTTGTGTATAGCCTGTATACACCGACATGCCCGATTACCAGAGCTTCCGGACGATTACAACCCCCTAGTGTGTAAACTCATAGCGTTGACATGCCCGGTGTGTACTGTGAGAAGACAATCCCACCTGTCCCCAACGATGTAATCCCTTACATCTTCCAAAGGCCCTTTTGAGGGCCAACCCATCTTTCCGAAAGAGGAAACTTGTAAACTCAAAAGCACAAAATAAAAAAAATAACACCAACTCCTGCACATGCACACATACCTAGGTAACAATAGGTAAATAACACATAAATTTCCAGGTTAAAGTCCATTTCTATCTTTATAATATTACCCCAATGCATTCTGGGTCACGACAGAATGCCTTCATTTTACACCAAATTCACCTAGTCTAAATTTGCCATGTTAAAATGTAAAAACCCCTAGTCCGTAGCCGTACACGTTATAGGTTTTTTTTCGCACCTCTCTCTCTCTCTATCCGTACCCGTATACGTTATAGTTTTTATTCCACCCTCACCCTTCGTGAAAGTCCGTGATGATTCGGGCTGTAATGTTATCTGCAATCATTCCGCTCATTTTGCACCAAATGTTTGCATGGGTTAGCCCTAAAACACTGAGAAAAAAACCCTGTGTGTTGGAAGTAAAGGGTTGGCCCTGAAAAGGGCCGTTGACGGGGCAGGGATTGTTTTTTGGTGTTGGAGTTTGGTAATACTATAGAATATAGAGGACATGATGTAGGACCTGTGATTTGAATTGAATGTGCCAAGTTAGAAGTTCTCTTTCGACAACAATTGGTTGGCCCTGAAAAGGGCCGTTGAAGTCAATTTGTTGACCCTGTTTTCTTCAGGGGGAGTTTTCCTGTCTACTCCTTACATATCGCTGACGGAAAAATATCTGTAGGGCTCCAACGTGTACCGGTGTTGTTGTCCGTCATCATGGTGCACAGAAATGGCATGTCTTGTATGAAGCGCGCTGGTGGTATTTCTCCGATATCCACAAATTCTGGCTGGACTTGCTGTTGTTGTTGTTGTTGTGTTGGTGGTGGTGGTGGTGCGTGCAATTCCTCCATGGCGTTTTTCAGATGGACCAACCAGGCCTCATCGCTCACTGTTCTTGCGGTCATGATCAGGGTACGGAGATTCTGGGCTGCCCCCGGATTGACGTTGTTGCTGTTGTTGTCGTCTATGTACCGGCACCATCCTCTAATTTCTTTCAACCAAAAGTCCTTTACAGCTTTCACCATGGCCTCCCTTTGTCGCCGGGCAATCTCCCGCTGTATTTCGACCATTCTTCCCGAAGCCTTTGTTGTGGACATCTTGGCCACGCGGTTGTTCATCTTCTTCTTCAATATGTATACGTCTTCACAGTACGGTGAAAGGTTTTGGAATGCCGCTCACCACGCTCCAGCTGGCTTTATACTGACATACAGGTGATTTTCATTGGCTGTTTCAACCTCGGTGATACTGGCTTCATTGGTTCTTTTTAGGGATAGCGGATTGGCTCTTTTATAGACATCTCATTGGCTCTTATTCGGGTCTGCTCATTGGCCAATAGTGGGGGCCCCCACCCTTCCTGGGTTACGCCAGAATCCCGTCATTTTGCACGAAATTCGTCTAGTGGAAATTTCCATGTTAAATGATTGCGTGTATTAATAACATGAGAGTCGATGTACACATCGCTGATTGGTGCCTACGCCTAGGTGCGTGCGACCACCCTTCCTGGGCTAACTCACAATGCACATATTTTGCACGAAAATTCGTCTATGGCCAATTCCCAGGTTAAATGATTGCAGATAACATTACAGCCCGAATCATCACGGACTTTCACGAAGGGTGAGGGCGGAATAAAAACTATAACGTATACGGGTACGGATAGAGAGAGAGAGGTGCGAAAAAAAACCTATAACGTGTACGGCTACGGACTAGGGGTTTTTACTCACGAGTCATCACGGACTTTCACGAAGGGTGAGGGTGGAATAAAAACTAGAACGTATACGGGTACGGATAGAGAGAGGTGCGCACCTATAACGTGTACGGCTACGGACTAGGGGTTTTTACTCACGAGTCATCACGGACTTTCACGAAGGGCAAGAATCGATATATACACATTTGCCTCGTCGGTGTTTTGTCATTCACCACTATGGCAGCGCACGGAGCGGAGCTTGCCTTCTTCCAACTCACGCCTGACGTCATCCTCATCGTCTATGACCATGAACTGCAGCTCATCGAAGAACATCCCCGAGAGGTGAAGCTATGTTTAACCCTAGCAAGATGGACTCTATTGACACGGTTGTTACAGAGAAAAGAGCCCGAAGTCGATTTCATGCACGTGGGAGTCGGTGTCTACCTACGAAGTGGTAGAGATGATTCTTTTTTTCCCCGGTTAGAACAGTGTGGTGGTGCCTCTATCCTACTCCGTCCGGCATTATGGCAGGCGCTGAAAGCTATTATCACCGACGTCCACGACGTACTCCACCCCCAGGCGCACTCTGTATCTACCCGCACTCTTACACCGGACTGCACCCTATTGTTGTACCCCCAACGCGTGGAGCTCATCGATGACGACAGTAGGTGTTGGTGTACGTCTGAACCAGCGCGTGTCTCTTTATCCCCGGAAGGCTGGACTACCTTGAAACGGGTGTTATGGGGTGACCTCGACGGTGATAGCATTCACCTGTGTGACGACGTCTACATTTTCCGCGGTCCCTATGTTGCTCGACTCCTTTGTCTCAAGCGAGGTGGTTTTACTCTGGACCCCGATCTATGGACGGCTTTGGAACAAGTAGTCCCCATGGTCGATGAAGTACTATCTCTACAGGACTCCCTCACAGAATAGTATGACTCAGTCTGTGCCCACCTGGTATTGACACTATAAATACCAGGGTGAGACAGAGTGTTTGTCATTCACCGTTCGACATTGGAGCAAGCATGTCACCCGACCTACGAGCCATCCTCCCCCTTACACCCCAGGTGGGGTTACACGTCTATGAAGATAAAGTCACCCTGGTGGAAGACCGTGGAGATATTTGCTGGTCGCCCGCTGAGACCGTATCGAATACGGTGACGTTACCTCGTGACGGCTGAACCAAATTTAAACGGGTGTTGAGCGGTGAGCTCGACGGACACCTCATCCACATAGACAATGCCATCTACGTATACCGTGCACCTTTCTTCCTACGCCTGGGCCGCTACCAAGACCCTACGCGAGGCTTCACTCTAGTCCCCGATCTGTGGTCAGCCTTGGAGAAAGTGGTGCCTATTGTGGACCAGCTGTTTACCCCGGACGAGCGGTCATCAGACCAGTTGGCGTGGGCTCGTGCTATGGAGGACGCGCTGGCTGAACCCCATGAACAACTACATGAACCCGATACAGCCTGGGAACTCCCCAGGAAAAGTACTATATCTATAGGGCGCACAGAGGCTAGAGTGTCAGT
>JAVTVY010031998.1:0-120329 GCA_036873755.1 Hanleya hanleyi | reverse complement strand
TCCAGGACGCATTCGAACCGTGAATAGCCCATCTCGACCCCAACTCCCTTCATGTACTGCCCGAAAATGTCCACTTTCGCTACTACTCGTACCGATGACGTCACCGATGACGTCACAGATGACGCGGACATCCCTCAAATCGGAATGTACACCCCGAGAACTACAAGATGACACCTTCGAGGACGCATTCGAACCGTGAATAACCCATCTCGATCCCAAATACCTTCATGTACTGCCCGAAAATGTCCACTTTCGCTACTACTCGTACCAATGACGTCACCGATGACGTCACAGATGACGCGGACATCCCTCAAATCGGAATGTACACCCCGAGAACTACAAGATGACACCTTCCAGGACGCATTCGAACCGTGAATAGCCCATCTCGACCCCAAATACCTTCATGTACTGCCCGAAAATGGCCACTTTCGCTACTACTCGTACCGATGACGTCACCGATGACGTCACAGATGACGCGAACATCCCTCAAATCGGAGTGTACACCCCGAGAACTACAAGATGACACCTTTCAGGACGCATTCGAACCGTGATTAGCCCATCTCGACCCCAAATAACTTCCTTCGCTGCCCCAAAATGGCCACTTTACTTACTACAACCAACTGCGCATGCGCAGATTAACGCGACATGCATTCAAAAACACACCATTCTGACTCTACCCCACACAAGCTTCACTTTGACACCTCACACGACCCATTCGAACCGTGATTAGCTCATCTCTAACCCAAACACCCCCCTACATAGCACCCAAATGCCTGTTTTCTATACTACGGCCAGACTGCGCATGCGCAGACTATTGAACACGGACGAACCATTAGTGTAGTCAAGTGCTCCTCCACGAGAGCTTCAAAATAAGACCTCACTCGACCCCATTGGACCATGAGTGGCCCACCTAGACTCCAACATGTCCACCCCGTATGGGCCTATGCACCCATAGCCATGCAGTATAGGCCTATGGGCCTACCCAGGCCTCGGTGACTTTTTTCAAAAATTTCACCGATTCGCTCCGCAACACTTCCTATCGTGTTCTAAATGACGAGACGAGTAAAACGAGACCCCACAACCCTACCGCAAATGTATAGAAGTGGGTTTCCCAGTAGGATAAACATTGAACCTATACCCCAGTATGGGTCTATATGGGACTCGGTGACTTTTTTCAAAAATTTCACCGATTCGCACGGGGACACTTCCTATCATGTTCTAAATGACGAGACGAGTAAAACGAGACCCCACAACCCTACCGCAAATGTATAGAAGTACGTTTCCCAGGGGGACAAACATGATCCTATACCCTCAGTATGGGACTATATGGGGTTCGGTGACTTTTTCAAAAATTTCACCGATTCGCACGGGACACTTCCTATCATGTTCTAAATGACGAGACGAGTAAAACGAGACCCCACAACCTATACCGCAAATGTGGAGAAGTAGGTTTCCCAGGATGGTCCTATACCTGCCATACCCCATATAGGCATTTTCCCGTAATTTAGAATAAAGTCCGTATTCCGTATTTTTTCAGGAAAATTTTCACATACACCCACCCTGGAACTAGGGGAGATAACTCTATTGATAGACAAGCCCCGTTAAGCCCGGCGACCTATATACCCCTCATACCCCATATAGGCATTTTCCCAGGTTTTTCGATAAAGTCCGTGTTCCGTATTTTTTTTTTTCAGGAAAAATTTTACATGCACCCACCCAGCCATCAAATACCCCCTTCACCTAGGCTTCACTTTGATACCTCATAATACTCCATCGGACCATTATTGGCTCCCCTAGATACCAAAACGTCTATTTTCATACCCTTGGGCCACCGCGCATGCGCAGAATGCCGATATTTCAACCCCACACCCAGTCCATTAGATGCCCCTTCATGAATGCTTCACATTGATACCTCACTCGACCCCATTGGACCATTAGGGGCTCCCTAGCTCCAAAAAGGCTATTTTCATACCCTTCGGCCACCGCGCATGCGCAGAATGCCGATATTTCAACCCCACACCCAGCCCATTAGATGCCCCTTCACCTAAGCTTCACTTTGATACCTCACTCGACCCAATCGGACCATTTTATCTAGGGACTACTTTTTCTCCGCGGAAGCTTTTTCCCGAGACCGAATTACCGCCAAAACCACGGCCAAACCGCATCACCACGGATGAATACATTTTTTTTTTTTTTTTTTTGCCGGAACTTTTTTTTTTCTATGCACTCATTGATCGCGGCCATCTTGTACCCACCTCCCACATCTTGGCGGCCATCTTGTACCCACCTCCCACATGGCGGCCATCTTGTACCCACCTCCCACAATTTTGCACACCTCCCCAATAACCCCCCAATAACCCCTCAATGCCCATACACTTATGACGTCACACAAGGTTCTGCGCATGCGCAGAGGAGGGGAATTCTATCAATTCACGCTTTGTATACTACTTATGCTGTAATTGATTCCTTGTTTTACTTATTAAACAAATTATGTATAAACTATTATTAAGTCCATTTAGATCAGGGTATTTGTGGTATCCTGAGAATTATCCTTCTTTGGCCATATTGTGATATATGATGTAATAGAAAGAAATAATTTGGAGGACTGGGCATGAGTCCAGGGGTTGGTAACCATGATGTAATTTCATGTTGATGCTCCAGAATATACTCCTCATTTATCAGACCAATTTGACTTGTTTCCTCTATCCATCGGCGGGTACTCTGATTATTAAGAGAATATTTTTGGGAGGTTGTTATAGTATTTAGTTTGTGTTTGCACTTTTCAGCGACTGAACACAAACTATTAACTATCCACATTTGAATTAATTCACCAGCATGAACATTTGAATTAATTTGTCAGCAAGAATGATATATGTGTGAAATGATCATGTACTTTTCATGTTGATTTCAGACTAGTGCTTTATGCCTTTTGTGGGTAAATGATGTCAGACACACCACCATATGAAAGCGATATTGGGGACTGATGCTGCCCATAGCCGGAAGTGGTCAGGAAAAGGAGCAAAGGACAAGTTCTTGGACTTTGTTGAATAATACTTTGTTCAGTAAGTATGAGAAATACAATTTGTATAGCTAACATTTGGTTAGAGTGAACTACAAATTCACATTACATCTCCTTTCTTTATTTGGCCAAGGAGAATGAGTCTGCATTCTATCTATTGCCGTCTCTAGTGAACACAACACAATTCCTGGTAGAAATTTTGTTAGAATCTTTAGAAATTTACCACATATTATCATCACCATATGAAGATGTACACGTGACCCTTTTTGACCTGATCCAACTTGTTTCCCCTAACAAGTTATGCGACTTGATTGTTGAAACCACCACTTTCATCTAGTATTCGTTTTAGTGAATGCCACTTATCACGTCATGTATGATTTTGAAACACCATAAACAGGTTCACCATAAGGATCAAGTTTATATGCCCTGAAATCGTGGAGTATCATGATCAGCTGTATGATTTCTTGAAACATGTTAATCATTATCAGTTAATCCTATAATATCACTGACACATCACTGATCAGCTGATCTGATGATCATCACCTAAGCATCCCTTTATTGCACATTATCTCATAGGCTAGCTCTCCCCTTTCTCCTTTTCGGGGATAGCCCTGTTAGTGTCTATGTATCTGTATGTCTCTGTATGTTTAAGGGCATATCTTGGGCTCAGTCTTGTCTTGTTTATAATGAAACCCATTTTGTAATTAAAGAGAATTTAGGCATTACACGCACTGTTAACTCTGGTTGGGACTGTTTTAATTAATGGTTTGCTTTTGCAATTCTCCCTTGAGGTTTGATAATATGATTACTAGCCAGAAATATATATTCAACAACTGATGATATTCTTCATATGATGATCTTAGATTCGTATAAAGCTTGACCGTTGAAAAGTCCTTGTTTTCAATCATTAATATCAGGATAATTTTGACCAGTGCCTTGTCTACTTCTGTTTTAGAGTGCAGGAGGCAACATCACCTGGAAACTAACGATAGCTGAAAGAGATTGAAACAGCAGTCGGCGTCCGGAATAAGGCATGTGATCAAGATGGCAGGTGAAGGAGCCGAGCTGACAAAGCAGCATCATTCAAAATGTCTGGAGATGGTCGGCTTGAAGCATTTGCTTTATCCCAAAATTATGATTTAATTCAATATATCCACTAGACTTTTGAATATTTTGTTGTGATTTTGTAGTCCCTTTAATAAAGTCTGAATTAAGAAACCTAGTATTCTTAGAAAACATATAATTTAAATTTTGAAAAACATTGAAAACATTTGGAAAAACTGATCGTGGACTTTTTAGGCCAAGAATGTTGTTTTGAATATAAAATTATCGAAGATTTTATTTAATTTTGTTTGCCATGACAATCGACTGAAATAAAGTCTTCGATATGAGAGCTGGCGAAATTATGAGATTATTCCTTGATCATCACCTTCTGAACTGAAAAATGGAGTCTTACGAGCCTTCTTTGGTGAAAATGTTACTTCTTGAAAAGAAGACTACATCATGTCGTCTTAATTAGTAGGTGCAGCTACTGGAAGGATTTTCTTGATACTTTGGAATAAAATTGGTACTTTTTAGTTTATCTCCTGTGTGAAGTTTCAATATCCTCCAATCAATTGTCTCCGAAATATCGTCGAAAACGTCTCGGATATATTATCACCCTGTGAAATCATAATGATTACGAAATAATGGATTATTTGTTGATTTCGGACCATTTTGTGAAGTGTATTAAATAAATATTTATGATTATATTTATTTAGTACACTTCGAAAAATGGTCCAAAATCAACAAATAATCCCATTATTTCGTAATCATTATAACATTTTCCGTGATTTTAGAGGGTGATTAAATTTACTTTAATGATTTATTTTGTCTAAAAATTGGATGTGCTTGAAATATTTGAAGACTTCGAGGAATTCGGGGAATGGATACCACTGCTCACTCGAATGTTGATCAGTCAGAAACATTCTTGTGATGCTGAAAATACTCTAATAATTCAATCACTGGGGAAATCACTTCCTATCATTGAATTAATAGAGTATTTACATCATCACAAGATTGATCAACAGCCGTGTGAGCAATAGCAATTGGGTCAACAGTGGCAGCCACTGCTGGACCGAAGTAATCGGGCCCTTGGTGGGCCGATGAGCAAAACTTTAGTGGTCCTTCGTCGGTGGCCAACAATGGGCCACCAGTGGAAACCGACCGTCGGGACAGAAGTGGCTGCCACTGGTGGACCGAAGTAATCGGGCCATTGGTGGGCCGATGAGCAAAATTGTGGTGGTCCTCTGGCGGTGGCCATCAAAGGGCCACCAGTACAGCCGATGGTGGGCCACTGGTGGACCGTTAAAATTTGCTGTGTGGGATACTGGGCGCATCGGGCCAACGTTTTTGTCATACCTGTTCACAAAATATCACTTGATGAAAAGTATCTTCAAAAGGGGTTTACGACAAGATAATGAGCTCATCTGTTTGAAATAATTTCCAAGATATCAAACTCCGTATAAACAAATACGGATCATATCTTCGCATACCTAATAGCGCTCATATTTAATGAAGGACAATTTTTCATCAAACTGCATATTTTGAAAACAGTGAAAAACAGGGCATTTCTTGTGTTTCTCAAATGTTACTGAATTAGAATTCTGACGATATTCTTCGTTGAAAGTGAAATCTTCGAAACCGTTTTAGCTTGAATATTCACCAGATCTACTTCAATATTTATATTCTTTCAACGTCAATATTGCCTCGTGACAACATGCATTTTATGTGTATTAATTTTCAGCTTGCTAGGATATGTTAATATTGAGATATTCGAACTTCTCTGAGGATGATAACAATCCTGTTACATCACTAACAAAATTGTTTAGCCTATATATATTTTGATACGCATATGTGTCCTACGTGAACGCAATCTACAAATTATTAAACTACGCACTAGCGTGCAGCTGATTTGGGCGGCGAAGTTATCCACTCCATGAAGGGAAGAGTTGTCTCCCTTTAAAAAAATAGATCTGGAAATTTGCAAATCAATCGTACCATTATTAAGGTGGCTTGGGTCTATGTAATGTATATACACGTCTCAAAAGCTTATAGTCCAGCCGATAAGCGCAAACATTGTGCGCTTTTTCCATACAAGTGTGAAACTAGGCACATTCATACTACTTTGGAAACGGAGCATAGGAAACGCTACTAATTGTTTTCATGAATTGTGCATGCTGGGATATCAATTTCGAATAAATTGCGATGACCATTTGCATAAAATTGATATAGGTGTATGATTGATCTAAATGTGCTCCCTGGCCTACCTTTTGGGGGGGGGGGGATACAAGGAGAATTTTCTCTTGTAAATTAAATACGACAGTTCAAACCAAAATTATATTTCCATACAATATATAGAGGAGTTTGAAACTATGTTGGTCTTGGTTTGAGGGGCCATATTTGTTTTTACCAGAGACATTTCTCCCCGCACATGCCTCAAAAATACCAAAATAGGCCAAGGAGCACATTTTATTCAACTACAAATCAATGTTCATGCAATTGAGTATCGCAATATTTCCGAGGTTGATTGTAAACTTCAAGAAAAATCTGATTGGGCATGTTTTAGATTGAAAAATTAACTGTATTGCCGTCACTTAGAAAGGAGTTTTTTCCTATGTAAACATCACACATCCTTTAAATAAAAATCGGTTACGAAATCAGCCAAAAATGCCCGTCGCTATAACGTCATATTTTCACCTTGCGTTTGTCGATATTCAAATTACAGCCACCAAACAGCCGAATTTTCGCGTGAATGAACCGAATATTCATGTGAAAATACAGTTATTCTTGAAGCAAGTAGTCTGAACAAAAATTTCCAAGTTGGCAAATTAAACAAAATAGACCAAATCATGTACACCACCGCCATGCATTACCATTCTCTGGTACCCGGTTCCATTTGTTTATGAAATAAACAAATCACCAATAATCAACACATAACTCCATATTTGGTAATACTGCTGGGGCCGTACGCTCTCTTTATTCTGACAAATAGCGGTAGAAATCTACCATTCATTTCTACAATGTTACGATACTCCGATGAGGTCAAATGCATATAACCGACATCAAACACCATAACACTGATAGGGCATATCAGCGCCTTACTGAATCAACTCGTTAAACAAATTATTTTCAGATAAAACTAGAGAATAACCTTATAAAAAAAAAAATGCCTGCCGCCGGCCAGGAACAACCCCCGACCATAACCAGTCATAATAGGGAGGAAACCTGCCCCCAACCCATTGCAGCCTGGCCTACTCTATGGGGGTAGAGCGGTTACTCATTTAAGCAATAACATGTACTACAAACACATACTCAAACTCTTGCCTAAGGCAACGAAGTATATATATAAATAATACTTTAAGACATAATCGAATAAGAAACAATATCCAAATATTAATACAGAAAACCTAAACCAACATGCTCCATCAATTGATAACCATCAAATATAATTGCCATTAACTTATCATATGCAATTATTAATTTTGTTAAAAATTTACCAGCACGGTCCCAGTCAGTCGTGCTGAATGGAAACTTCATTACAACCCTTAGTTTAATACATATCTCAGGGCGGGAATCACCGCCCTGAGGTCAAGCCCAATTGTTAAACAAAACAATTGATTACATAAACAAATTACACCAACCCGAGAAAGTAATTTCTCTCTAATTCATGCTTCAACCGAGAGAAATAACATTTCTCTGGTACCCGGTTCCATTTGTTTATGAAATAAACAAATCACCAATAATCAACACATAACTCCATATTTGGTAATACTGCTGGGGCCGTACCTGAACACCAAAGAACGGGTCAATGGTCTAAGGATAAAAACTTATTCGTGAATTGATTTCACCCTTCTTACAGAATACGGAAAAATTTATATCTATATAAACAGCATAACAGCATACAGAATTCCCGGCGTTGTGTGGGTGGAACAACAACTACACCCACACAACATATAAACGCTCTATATAATTTTCACAATCTCACTCTGCCTTCACTACTCACTAAGCATGATATTTTGAATGCATTTGGATTATTCCAATATATCTTGACAGCAATTTTTTACTCTCACCATTCTGAGCTATGGACATAAAAATACATCATAATTCTCGGAATTGACTCATTTAAATGATTAAATGGTAGAGTAACTATATAGCTCTTTTTTAACCATGTCTTTCTAAAATCGATATAAACTTACATGTAATTTCATCCATACTCCATTCTTTTGTAACACTGGTCGTTAACAAAAAACACTAATAACAATATACCTTAAAATGTTTCGAAAACAATGTTGTTGATAACATGCATAAAGAAACAAATATACTCATAACAGATTATTCATTTCCAAGTAAATACTTTCGAATTAAAACATAAACTTGTAAACATTTACAAACAATTTTATTCTCTGCATCTAATTTCAGTTTACGCCAAAATTTACCACACAGAGCTTGATTCTGATCATCAAGACTTTTCGCCCAGCGGCATATATCACACCCTGATACTTCCAGTTTTATATATAACAGGACTAGATTCCATTACACATATCAGAATATCTGCATCGCAATCGACTATTTAATATGTTTAAATGCTTGTCGAACCTTCAGATACAACATATGCGTCCTCAGCTGATTCAGAAACGTCACTCATCGTCAGGCTGTATCAGGATTGCCGTTGTTAGAGGCTCTGTACGACTTAATAAAAGAGGCAACAAGAACACCTTTTCTTCTACAAACTATCTCCAATCTCGCCTAAACATCTCTGCAAATATAAATATACAAAAAACACACTTTTTAATGCATCATCAATATTCTTACTGCCAATCCACGATGTTCTCAACATCACCGAAAATGACACCAACTCACATCCCAACACTCATGCGCAAATCATACACGTAACGCATTAATTTAATATTGAAACGATCATGTTAAAATCTCCTCTTACTATCCTACTGCTCTCGGCTCCTTCAACCAACTATAAACAGAATGTATAATTATATATTGCACATATTCCACAAAATATTAGTCAAATTAAAGCGTGTTGCAGAATGTACACTATTTACAAGTTCTCAAGGCTGAATCCGTCTTTGTCACATTTTCACCCTGCCATTACCACCTCTCTCTCGCTCTCACTCTGTCTCTCTCTCTCTTTTCCCCTGCCATGTTCTCTCTCACCTCTGCCAATTAGAGCACTAAAATACGTCTTTACATTTCCAGAATTCATTTACCTCTGCTGTCAACATTTTACCAGTATTCCTTCAGCTTCGCAGCCACGAGTACCCAAAACCATCTGTACTCCAATTGTATTACTATCCAGTATTCTTCTAGCTCTGCAGCCATATTAGTATTCACATAAATTATCTCTCAGATCATATTAATATCCAGTATTCTCCGGCTCTGCAGCCATATTAGTATTAATATACGTTATCTCTCACATCATATTAATATCCAGTATTCTCCGACTCTGCAGCCAACATTTAACCAGTATTCTCCGGCTCTGCAGCCATATTCGTATTGATATACATGATCTCTCAGATCATATTAATATCCAGTATTCTCCGGCTCTGCAGCCAACATTTAACCAGTATTCTTCGGCTCTGCAGCCATATTAGTATTCATATACGTTATCTCTTAAATCATATTAATATCCAGTATTCTCCGGCTCTGCAGCCAACATATAACCAGTATTCTCCGGCTCTGCAGCCAACATTTTATCAGTATTCTTCGGCTCTGCAGCCATATTAGTATTCATATACGTTATCTCTCAAATCATATTAATATCCAGTATTCTCCGGCTCTGCAGCCAACATTTAACCAGTATTCTCCGGCTCTGCAGCCAACATTTAAACCAGTATTCTTCGGCTCTGCAGCCATATTAGTATTCATATACGTTATCTCTCAAATAATATTAATATCCAGTATTCTCCGGCTCTGCAGCCATTTTTTTTTTTTTTTTTTTATATTAGTGTTCATATACAATTTTACTCTCTGATCATATTAGTATCCAGTATTCTCCGGCTCTGCAGCCAACAATTTTTTTTCCAGTATTCTCCGGCTCTGCAGCCATATTAGTATCATATTATCTTTCTAATCTTGTTAATATCCAGTATTCTCCGGCTCTGCAGCCAACAATTATTTCCCAGTATTCTCCGGCTCTGCAGCCATAATAGTATCATATTCATTTTTTCCTTCTAATCATGTTAATACTTATCTCTTAGATTCTTGTCTCTTTTCCTGCAAGTGCTACTGTATTCGGTTTAATACTCATCAGTACGCTTCTTGAAAAGCGTGTTCACCTGGAACTAGTACTTGAAATAGCAACTCTGGGTAGGAAAATCCTAAGGGGGAACGGCTGTATTTGACCGCAACCAGGGTTGAGTTCCGGACACCAGAAAAAGTTTAAACACCGATCGTTGAAGGAATTGAATGCTCCGAGAAAAGGGGCTCGTTTGGCTTTTCTCGCATTTGGAAAGCGTCTCCGTTCTTACATGTAAACGCACACATGTATAATTATTCCAGTCCATTCTCTATAACCGAGATATGCTGTAACTGGTACTTGTTTCCAGCTCGTTTTCAAATATACTGTTTGACTTTCTTTTTTAAACTACCGATATTAACTTCTGCTGACAACCAGGCGAAATGGAGCTGAACATTCTGTTTCAGTTCAGAAGCTGGCCGTCAAAATCATTCTCCAGGTTCTTGATCTGTTGTATAATGTAGTTCAAAGTCGTAGAAATCTCAACCACAGTTGTAATGTCCATTGTGGTTTCGTAGGAGAGAAAAATTTACCAGCACGGTCCCAGTCAGTCGTGCTGAATGGAAACTTCATTACAACCCTTAGTTTAATACATATCTCAGGGCGGGAATCACCGCCCTGAGGTCAAGCCCAATTGTTAAACAAAACAATTGATTACATAAACAAATTACACCAACCAGAGAAAGTAATTTCTCTCTAATTCATGCTTCAACCGAGAGAAATAACATTTACCCTTCTAAAGTAGGCTGCATTTTCCCTGCTGCGCGCATATGCTATATATGGTACACTGCACTTCCACTGCAACTGCAGAGACAATGGTAGTCGTTATGACAGCTCTTACACCCTATCGGGAGCCGAAGGTTTGTTCGTCAGCTCGGAAAGGCACGTGATACAGCGTTATCTTCTGGCAATATTATCCCAAGATGAAGGGGATACATGCTGGTTTATAGCATTTTCCGGTACATTTTGTGTCCACGCTATTGCCAACGTTCAAACTTGGTTTCTGTTGAACACTTTCAGAACAACATTTTCTGACTTTCTCTTGATCAGAAGTTCCTATTATTACAAAAATGTACCTCATAAAGTGTATTTTGCAGCTCATGACGAATTTAGGGAAAAAAATCCACGTGCTGATAGAAATATGCTAGAGTAGCGTGCAAGATCTTTGGCGTTACGTTTCGTATCTTGTGTTTAATTTCGCTCAACCTGCGGGCCGTATGAACCCACGTACTTCAAGATCCTTATGGTGTTCATATGAAGACACAATCAATGCTTGACTGAGATACATCATTCTCTAGATAACTTTACAACGAAATCATATGGATTAAGAATACTGATCAGCCAAAAGGATTTGATATTTTTGGAACATCAGGATGTCTTGCCGGCATCATTGAAACCTGTTAACCGCTTCTCTCTGGCAAGAAAATAGACTTTGTTTTTATGTATACTATAATTTTTTTTTTAATTTGGTGCTATTGTTTTTATGTGAATTAGATCTTTGGATTATGAACGCGTAAATTCTTTAATGGCCCACGACTGAATATTGAATGACGGGGTAGACGCTTGTATTGTATAAGACTACCCACATTGACGAGAATGGCGATAATAGGGAATGTAAATTCGATAAGTCGACAGCGCTCTCCATCCTGTCCAAGGGGTGCGATTCCTATCCGGCATATGACTTTTTCTTACAGCTGTTCAGCTTTAGTTAAAGCTCATGTTAAACTGGTAAAACTTTGTCATCGTCGCGGAAAGCCACAACTATCCCTAAGGAGCATGCATTTGAGTTTGGTGAATTCATTCTCGTCTCCTTTCTTCCTTTGTGAATGTCACTTATGAAGGGCCCAGAAAAGTTTTGAAATTTAGGAATGCTAGCGGACGGAGTCATTTTGAAATGAAGGAGAATTTTCCTTTGTCTGGACTACCATGACAATATGGACTACCATGACACTATGGACAGTAGTAGATAAAGAGCATTACGAGTCAATGGCGCTTCACTGCGCATGCGCAGAACCTTTTGTGACGTCACAGCGACATGCGTGAGGTGGTGGTGGATGGTGGGTTTAAGATGGCGGCTGTGGTGGGATGGTGGATGGTGGGTTTAAGATGGCGGCTGTGGTGGGATGGTGGATGGTGGGTTTAAGATGGCGGCTGTGGTGGGATGGTGGATGGTAGGTTTAAGATGGCGGCTGTGGGGGGATGTGGATGGTGGGTTTAAGATGGCGGCTGTGGTGGGATGGTGGATGGTGGGTTTAAGATGGCGGCTGTGGTGGGATGGTGGATGGTGGGTTTAAGATGGCGGCTGTGGTGGGATGGTGGATGGTGGGTTTAAGATGGCGGCTGTGGTGGGATGGTGGATGGTGGGTTTAAGATGGCGGCTGTGGTGGGATGGTGGATGGTGGGTTTAAGATGGCGGCTGTGGTGGGATGGTGGATGGTGGGTTTAAGATGGCGGCTGTGGTGGGATGGTGGATGGTGGGTTTAAGATGGCGGATTGTAGAAAAACGTATAAAAGCAGGCGATTTTTAGGGGTGGGGTGTATTCATTGCACTACCCTGCGGAGCACTCTGACTCACCTGACCTGACCAGCCTGCCTGCCTGCCTGCCTGCCTGCTTCATCTCTAGCCAGCCAGCCAGCCTGCTTGCCTGCTTGTATGAGCTGTGGAGAACCTTTTACTTTTTTTCATTTTACCAGTGCAAATTCACCAGACTATTACACCGTAGCAGTTACTCACCAGCCTGAGTCCAAAGTCATGGAGTCATCATTTTTAGTGAAGCTTCGAAAGTACCGTGTTCGCCTCATTGATGAAATGCAGCATGTGGCCGAATTATGTGATTTGCTTATGGAGGAAAACATACTTCTGAAACAGCGTGTCGAAGATATCATGGCTGAGAAAACCACTTCAGCACAAAACAGAGCCCTCATCGATGGTCTAGTGCGCTCTACCCCCTATGCATTTCTAGCCTTCGTGGAGGGGATGAAGAAGACGGGAAATGAAGAACTAGCAGATCTACTTCAAGCCGACGTTATACAAGATGATGATATCTTAGTCATGGATACCACCGAAGAGCGTACAGCTAGCAAACGTACGCACCCAGCGTCTGGTGTACCTGCCAAACGCGCTGCACGACCCAAACGGCCCCGACTAACACCTTTACAAATACCTGAGTCAGTGCTTCAGCCAGTACCCCAGCAAGTGCCTGAGGCTGTGAAAGAAGAAGAAGAGGTGCAACTTCCTATGTCTGTGCAGGATATCAATAACATTATCCAGCAGGCCTACCAGGCAGCCCACACGGACATTTGGGATCTCTCAGCCTATTTAACTTTGAGTGTCAAAGACGAAGAAGTGCATTTTAACGCACCGGCCTATAACGACAGACCCGCTAGGCATATTGCCTTGACCTTCGACACCTGGCAAAAACTAGAGACCCTTGATTACGCCATCGATGCGGTTATTCGCGACCAGGGTAGTAACGAAGCGAAATTTTATGTGGGTGACGACATCTTTGTCAGCTGTGCCTATTTCAACGACCAGCTCCTGGTGCATATCCGCAAATGGAAAATGAGGTTAGATACGCAAGAGCGTGTTCCTTGTCCTCAGGGTGTCACCTTGAAAATAACGGCGTGGCGGAAGTTGCAGAGTCTCACAGCTACAATTCGTCAAGCCCTGGCTTACCAGGTGTCTCACTATATTTATAAGAAGTACATCGACACAGTCCTGGATCTTATCAGACCTCGCATTCGACACTTGCGTATCCAAGCATGTGCAGGCTGTGGGAACAACAGTCCGATAAACATGCATACGTGTGTGGACAATAGTGTACTCTCATACGCGCTAATCACTGAGGCACTACAGGACGTGACCGAGGAGCAAATTGCCCTGGCATTGGAAGCTGCCTGCGCTCCCAGAATTCCACGTGAAGAGATTGCTACCTACATCTACGTGCACCAGGGGCGGAAAGACGATGATGAGTTCAAACAAGTCTTGTTGCATAACTATTGAACAAGTGTGGTGTTGAAAAACATTTACCGTACTCCTACACGTTCATTGAAGCGTCTTGAGAGCGTATAATTGTATTAAAAATTCAATACTCAGAGTTTTTACTGTTAATTGTATTAAAATTCAATACTCAGAGTTGAAGACGTTCATTCTATTGTCTTGTTGTATAAATATTGAACATTTTCAAGTCTTATTGCATTGGAACATTCAGACATTATCATCTGCCAGTCTTGCTCAAGCTGAAAATACGGCTTCTCTCCTCACGTATTCCTACACTATGTTCATTTTATGTTCATTCTATGTGCATTGAAGTGCCTTCATAGCGTATAATTGTATTAAAATTCAATACCCAGAGTTTGGTGAACACGTTCATTCTATTTGTGTTAATAAAAATAGTAGAAAATTAAAAAATGGTTGTTAGTGTTCATTCTTTTTTTTTTTTTTTTTTTTTTTTTTGCAAAGATAATTGTATTAAAAAAAATTTTTCATAGGGGTGATGGGAGCTGGTGTTATTTTTTTTGGTGCTTTTTGAGTTTAGAAGTTTCCTCTTTCGGAAAGATGGGGTGGCCCTGAAAAGGGCCTTTGGAAAAGTGTTACGACACTTGTTTTAGGAGCGGTAAATTCTCTTTACTCCGGCTACCTGCTTCCTACACACGGGACACTTGATTTTTAAATGGTGTTCGTCCGTTTCAGCGCAGTGGCACATGTCCCCTATACATGTTAGCGTCACCCAGCATTCTTCACATAGGCATAAATGCCCGCACGGAAATAGGGCGTACAGGCTTTCTTCGTCTGTACACACCCTGCAGCTTATGTCGGTCTTCTTCTTGTTTTGAAATCACAGCGTCCATTTGATCCATGTCTTGTCTCATGTGATTAATCTGTTCGTTCAGGCGGGTTACCTCGGCCCAAGAGCATGGTGGTGGTGGTGGTGTTGTTGTTGTTGTTGTTGTTGTTGTTTCGGTAGCCGACGTTGTTATAATCGGTGTTTGGGTAGCCGTTGTATTTGCTGGAGGTCTGTTACTGTTTAACCAGGGGAGTTCTTCATCAGTTACATCCTCATCTTCTTCTTCCATTGCCACCCTCCTGATCTCTTCGTCTTGTTCTTGACTTCGCTGTCTTATCAACCTCGCATCTTCTTCCATTGCCTCCCTCCTCAGCTATTCCAGTTGTTCTTCACTTCGCCGTATCATCGTTTCGTCGGCAATAACCTGCTGAAAGCTTGTAATTATTGTCACTCCATCGTTATGTTCTCCACTCGTAATCACCTCTCTGTGTTCTCTAGGTTCTCTAGGATCTCTAGGATCGGTGAATAGCCTTCGTCTTGTACCCATCATTGTAGTTGTGAATAAATGGCAACATACTACGCGTTATTTATAGTCTAAGCGTTCTGTGGTGGTGGATGGTGGGTTTAAGATGGCGGCTGTGGTGGGATGGTGGATGGTGGGTTTAAGATGGCGGCTGTGGTGGGATGGTGGATGGTGGGTTTAAGATGGCGGCTGTGGTGGGATGGTGGATGGTGGGTTTAAGATGGCGGCCTGTGGCAGTGGGTCCAAGATGGTGGTATCTGCTAAAAAAAATTGTGTTTTATTTTCCCAACTTTAAAACGGGTCTCATTTTTTGCAATAAATGTGAGTTCACTGCAGCATGTTTATCGAAAAGAAAAAACTAGGAAATTTTATCCTTGGGCTACGGTAACACACTCCCCATTTGACACCCATAGCTGTACTCACATTTTGCCTGCACACTGTATAGTGCTGTGTTACCGTAGCCCAAGGATAAAATTTCCTAGTTTTCTTTCGATAAACCAGCTACAATTTTCAGGGTGACATTATAAGGCTGTGAGCAACATACTTGACGTATTTTTACCCAGGAAAACCGATTTATTTCCAGTGTACCGGGTTTTCCACACTACCTAACCATAACGTTACGCGTCTAAAAATCGATAAAATCATTAAAATAGTGGCTTAGTCTACCGCTACCCTTCTAAATTTTTAAATGCTACACGATCAGTTGCTCCAGTTCAACTTGAAATAAAATTTATACGTGCACTCGCATTTATTGCAAAATCACACCGGTTTAAAATTGCAAAAGAAACACAAAAATATTTCTCCAGCGTAAGTGAGCACAAAAAAATATAAAAATTACGCTCACGTCCGCGCGTTACACTATAAATAGCGCGCAGTATTTACTGATTCATTCACAATTATGCCAGTGTCTACTAGACGTGCAGAAGGTTTTCATTTTACCAGTGCAAATTCACCAGCCTATTACGTCGTATTTGACGAGCCTGAGTCCACAGTCATGGAGTCTTCCCTGGCTGAAATCATGGATATTGACATACCAGACTTGATGACAAATCATGATGATGATGAACTACAACTGCTTGGGGCCATCGATATGGTACATGACGAGCCATGGATCGATGCTATTATAGGAGACTTATTTAAAGACGAACCCCAGGACCACCCTAATCAAGACCCCCAGGAGCCACACCGGATCTTAGTGACCCCTCAGCAGCGACACCGGATCTTAGTGACCCCCCAGCAGCGACACCGGATCTTACCACAGTCGAATACCAACGTTTTGACGACATGGACCGAGTGCTAGAAGATATGTTGAAACAACAACAAAGCCTCCAAGCTAAAGGAGAAGAAGGACAAGAAGAGGGAGAACAACAAGCAGGAGAAACGGAAGAAGAAACAGAAGAAACAGAAGAAGAAACAGAAGAAGAAGAAGAAACAGAAACAGAAGAAGAAGGACAAGAAGGAGAAGAAGGCGAAGGACAAGCAAAAGAGGAGAAGAGGAAAGACTCAAGAAAAAACAGAAAAGACTCAAGAAAAAACAGAAAAAACAAAAAAAACACAAAAGACTCAAGAAAAAAAAGAAAAGACGCAAGAAGAAATAGAAAAGACGCAAGAAAAAACAGAAAAGACGCAAGAAAAAATAGAATAAGAGAGAACACAAGAAAAATAAGCAAAAAAGAAAACGAAGACGTCATCCACTACGCTACCGCAATAAGAACAACACTGGCATCCAACACAGAATGACAAGCAGCATCCTATTTACGCTGCGTGGAATGCTGTAACCACTTCGCTAAATACGCCATTTTCCCCTGTGGGCATCAAGCCTTGTGTATAGCTTGTATACACCGACATGCCCGATTACCACAGTGTCCGGACGATTACAAACCCCTAGTGTGTGAATTCATAGCCTTGATATGCCCGGTGTGTACTGTGAGAAGTCAACGCCACCTGGCCCCAACGATGTAATGCCTTACATCTTCCAAAGGCTCTTTTTAGAGCCACCCCATCTTTCCGAAAGGGGAAACTTCTAAAACTGAAAAGCACAAAATAAAAAAAAAATAAAAAAAAATAACACCAACTCCCGCACACATACCTAGGTAATAATAGGTAAATAACACATCAATTTCCAGGTTAAAAGTCCATTCCACTCTTTATAATATTACCCCAATGCATTCTGGGTCACGACAGAATGCCTTCATTTTACACCAAATTCACCTAGTCTAAATTTTGCCATTATCCGTACCCGTATCAGTGTTTATGTTGGGAGTTACTTCCCCTTGATCACTGTACGTTTACTTTGATCGTAATAAAATTCGTATCGTATCGTATCGTAATGGGAGTTACTCCCCCTTGATCACTGTACGTTTACTTTGATCGCAATAAAATTCGTATCGTATCGTATCGTATCGTATCCGTTCTAGTTTTTTATATTCCACCCGTCCCCCGTCGTAATAAAATTCGTATCGTATCGTATCGTACCCGTTCTAGTTTTTTTTATATTCCACCCCCCTTGTCCGTGAAAGTCCGTTATGATTCGGGCTGTAATGTTATCTGCAATCATTTTGCGCCAAATTTTTGCATGGGTTAGCCCTAAAAACACTGAGAAAAAACCCCCTGTGTGTTTTAAAGTAAGAGCTTGGCCCTGAAAAGGACCGTTAATGGGGCAGGGATTGCTTTTTGGTGTTGCAGTTTGCTAATACTATAGAATAAAGAGGGCATGATGTAGGACCTGTGATTTGAATTTGTGCCAAGTTAGAAGCTCTCTTTCGACAGCAATGGGTTGGCCCTGAAAAGGGCCGTTGGAGTCAATTTGTTTACCCTGTTTTCTTCAGGGGGAGTTTTCCTGTCTACTCCATCTCACTGACGGAGAAATATCGGTGTTGCTGGAGGGTATATAGATGTTGATGGTGATGGTCGTCCTCGATGTCAGGAGATATGGGCAGGAGGTCTTGCAGGAAGCGTGCGGGTGGAATAGCTGTTATGGGAATATATTCCGGCTCGACTGCGGGCTGTTGTTGTTGTTGTTGTTGTTGTTGTTGTTGCAGTTGTCGTCGTCGTGGAGGGGGAGGGTGCATCTCGTTCATGGTGTTTTCGAGATGCACCAGCCACGCCTCGTCGTCGTCCCCCACTGTTCTCGCCGTTCTGATGAGGGTGGTGAGATTTTCGGCTGCCTGCCGGTTGAAGTTGTTGTTGTTTTGATTTTGCAAGTATCGGTACCAGCCTTGAAACTCCGCCACCAAAAAATCTTTCACCGCTTTTCCCATGGCACGTCTTTCTGTTCTTTGTCTCTCCCGGCGTGCCATCACCATTCGTCCGGTGGCCTTGGTAGTAGACATCTTGGCTACAGCGCGGCTCATCTTGTTTTCTGTAATATACCTCTACGTGTTGTCACGTCGGTGAAAGGTTTTGGAATGTCCCGTATCACGCTCCCGCTGGCTTTATACTCACATACAGGTCATTTTCATTGGCTGTTTCAACCTCGCTCATTGGTTCTTTTTAGGGCTAGCAGATTGGCTCTTTTATAGCCATTTCATTGGCTCTGTTTATAGACATCTCATTAGCCAATAGTGGGTTCGACCACCCTTCCTGGGTTAACGCCAGAATCCCGTGATTTTGCACGAAATTCGTCGAGTGGAAAATTTCCATGTTAAATGAATGCGTGTATTAATAACATGATAGTCGATGTACACGTGGCTGATGCATGTCTAGGCCCACGTGCGACCACCCTTCCTGGGTTAATTCTCAATCCACATATTTTTGCACCAAATTTGTCAATGTTAAATGATTGCGTGTATTGAGATAACATTGGGGGTTGGCCCTGAAAAGGGCCAACACCCCCTGGCGCTATTCCTGGGTGACGTCACAATCTCTTCATTTTACACGAAAATTCGCACTAGCAAATTCCTATGTTAAATGATTGCGGCTATTTATAAACATGACAATGGATGCTGATGGGTGTCTACACCCAGGTCCGCGCGACCACCCTTCCTGGGTTAATTTTCAATCCGGCGATTTCACACCAAATTCACAATTCCTACGTTAAATGATTGCGTGTATTGAGATAACATTGTGGGGTTGGCCCTGAAAAGGGCCAACACCCCTGGCGCCATTCCTGGGTGTCGTCAGAATCCCTTCATTTTTACACGAAAATTCACCTAGTGCAAATTCCTATGTTAAATGATTGCGGCTATTTATAAACATGACAATGGATGCTGATTGGTGGCCTACAAGGTGTCTACACCCAGGTCCGCGCGACCACCCTTCCTGGGTTAATTTACAATCCGTCTATTTTGCGCGAAAATTCACAATTCCCAGGTTAAATGATTGCAGATAACATTACAGCCCGAATCATCACGGACTTTCACGAAGCAGGAGGGTGGAATAAAAACTATAACGGTGACGGGGTACGGATAGAGAGAGGTGCGAAAAAAAACCTATAACGTGTACGGCTACGGACTAGGGGTTTTTTACTCACGAGTCATGACGGACTTTCACGAAGGGTGAGGGTGGAATAAAAACTAGAACGGTGACGGGTACGGATAGAGAGAGGTGTGCACCTATAACGTGTACGGTTACGGACTAGAGGTTTTTTACGGATGAGTCATCACGGACTTTCACGAAGGGGTAAGAATCGATATATACACATTTGCCTGGTCGGTGTTTTGTCAATCACCACTATGGCAGCGCACGGAACGGAGCTTGCCTTCTTCCAACTCACGCCTGACGTCATCCTCATCGTCTATGACCATGAACTGCAGCTCATCGAAGAACATCCCCGAGAGGTGAAGCTATGTTTAAGCCTAGCAGGATGGACTCTATTGACACGGTTGTTACAGGGAAAAGAGCCCGAAGTCGATTTCATGCACGTGGGAGTCGGTGTCTACCTACGAAGTGGTAGAGATGATTCTTTTTTTCCCCGGTTAGAACAGTGTGGTGGTGCCTCTATCCTACTCCGTCCGGCATTATGGCAGGCGCTGAAAGCTATTATCACCGACGTCCACGACGTACTTCACCCCCAGGCGCACTCTGTAGCCACGCGCACTCTTACACCGGACTGCACCCTATTGTTGTATCGCCATCGCGTGGAGCTCATCGATGACGATAGTAGGTGTTGGTGTACGTCTGAACCAGCGCGTGTCTCTTTATCCCCGGAAGGGTGGATTACCTTGAAACGCGTGTTATGCGGTAACCTCGACGGTGATAGCATTCACCTGTGTGACGACGTCTACATTTTCCGCGGTCCCTATTTTGCTCGACTCCTTTGTCTCAAGCGAGGTGGTTTTACTCTGGACCCCGATCTATGGACGGCTTTGCAACAAGTAGTCCCCATGGTCGATGAAGTACTCGCTCCACAGGATCTCCTCACAGAATAGTACGACTCATGTCTGTACCCCACCTGACACTATAAATACCAGGGGTGAGACAGAGTGTGTGTCATTCATCGTTCGACATTTGGAGCAAGCATGTCATCCGACCTACGAGCCATCCTGCCCCTTACACCCCAGGTGGGGTTACACGTCTATGAAGATAAAGTCACCCTGGTGGAAGACTGTGGAGCTATTTGCTGGGCGCCCGCTGAGACCGTATCGAATACGGTGACGCTACAGCGTGACGGCTGGACCAAATTTAAGCGGGTGTTGAGCGATGAGCTCGACGGACACCTCATCCACATAGACAATGCCATCTACGTATACCGTGGGCCTTTCTTCGCACGCCTGGGCCGCTACCAAGACCCTACGCGAAGCTTCACCCTAGACCCCCATCTGTGGTCAGCCTTGGAGAAAGTAGTGCCTATTGTGGACCAGCTGTTTACACCGGACGAGCGATCATCAGACGAGTTGGCGTGGCCTCGGGCTATGGAGGACGCGCTGGCTGAACCCCATGAACAACAACTACATGAACCCGATACACCCGGGGAACACGAAAGTACTGTATCTATAGGGTGCACAGAGGCTAGAGTGTCAGTGTCACCTGATGAAGCGAACACACCGGACGGGGACCCAGAGGCACCCCGATGAGAGGTAGGAAGACCGTGATGACGGGATCCCGAAAAAAGGGGTCAGCATCTACAGTGAACAAGGTGTTAACCGATTTGTATTACAACCCTACCAGTCCAGCCGCGTATAGCGCTGTGGGAGCGCTCGCTCGAGCTGCCCATTCCCAAGGCATCAGTCGAACTGAAGTTCGAGACTGGTTAAAAACCCAAGACACTTATAGTTTACATCGAGCAGCCCGACGACATTTTCGCCGTAACCGAGTTATCGTAGGAGGCATAGACGCACAATGGCAGGCTGATTTGGTGGCCTGTATCGATATTTTATCCAAGTATGCCTGGGTACTACCCATTCGCACCAAAACAGGAGAGAATCTAGTACGGGCGTTCCAGCAGATTTTCAAGACGGGGCGCAAACCCCTCTATTTGCAAACGGATGAAGGCACAGAATTTCTCAACCGACCCTTTCAAGCCTTTCTTAAGAAACAGAAGGTATTTTTCTTCCATACGTACAACGAGACCAAAGCCTCTGTGGTGGAACGATTCAATCGCACCTTCAAAGGACGAATGTACAAGTATTTTACCGCCCAAAACACCCGACGGTACATCGATGTACTACCTCAACTGGTCCAAGGGTACAATCGAGCCTATCATCGCAGTATCCAGCGAGCTCCCCTCGATGTCACAGAACGCAACGAACATCAAGTGCGTGGTACGCTGTACTCACCCAGTCCACCACCACCACCACTCACGTCACCCCGTTACAAACGCGGAGATGTGGTACGGATCAGTAAAGTGAAAGGACAATTTGAGAAAAGTTACTTGCCCAACTGGAGTGACGAGCACTTTGTCATCGTTCGCCATAAACCTCGACAGCCACACGTCTATCAACTGGAAGATCTACAAGGAGAAACACTGCAAGGCACGTTTTACGAGGCAGAATTACAACCCATAGTGAAAACACCGAAAGACTACTACACGGTGGAAAAGATTTGAAAACGGAACGTCGACGTGGCATCCCCTATCATTTCGTCAAATGGCAAGGTTGGCCCCGTTCGTTTAATTCCTGGGTGTCAGGCCGTGACATGAAACGCCTATAAATTCTAACCCCTATCACCGCCATCCTTCAGTGTAGGGTTGTACCATGGATAGTGCACATCTACCCTTACTGTTACGCACTCGAAAAGCACAAGTGGGGACTGTAGTGTGTCTAGTAGTGCTTGTGGGTACGTTATTTGGAGGCGTGTTCTACGATTTGGCGTACGTGATATCCTGTTTCAACACCCTTCGTCCCACAATTCCACCTCAATCATCCACCACCACCACCACTACGACGCTGCCTACACCATCCAAGACGTCAAGGTACCGCCACGTATCAACCCAGACACCCACGCCTACCACGCCGTCTACTCCATCCATCACGTCACCTGACCGCCACATCCATCCACCCACGCCTACGACGTCCCGTACTACGACGCCCCGTACTACGACGCTCCGTACTACTACGACTCCACGTGATCACCAGCCTCCGTCACCCCTGAGAAGCGACGACCCTTCCACCCCATCACCACAACCTAGTACACCTACCACCACTACGACTCCTATGACGCTAAAAACATTTAGAGTGCACGAATCACGTTTACCACGGCAACGGTACCCGTTCGACTACGATCCCCGGTGGGATCCACGACAACGGTGGTGGGCCTCTGAACGCCGAGCGCAAATCACCAAATAAAAAACTATGGATCCTCGGTGGCAGCATCCTTTCACGTGTCTCATCGCTGGACCGACAGGGTCGGGAAAACACACTTCGTTCAACGTCTCATCCAACACGGGTCAGCCCTCATTTCACCTCCTCTAGCGCGCATCCTGTGGTGTTATGGAGCTTGGCAACCCGCGTACGAGGAACTGGCACGTGTCCCGGGACTCACCTTAATGGAAGGCTTACCCCCTGAGGATACGCCCAAAGACACGTTGGTGGTGGTGGACGATCTCATGACGGAAACGGACAGTCGAATGACCCGTCTCTTTACCAAAGGAAGCCATCATCGTCGGTTGAGCATCATCTACATCGTGCAGAATCTCTTCAGTAAGAACAAAGAGCACAGGAACATTAGTTTGAATGCTCAGTATGTGGTGTTATTCAAAAACCCCAGAGACGCTTCCCAAATTACGCACCTGGCCCAACAGATGTACCCTAAAAACACGGCCTTTGTACGAGAAGCCTTTGAAGATGCTACCCAACGAGCTCACGGGTATCTACTCATCGACTTGAAACAAGACACCCCCTCTACCCTTCGATTGCGTACCCACATTTTTCCCGGAGAGGTGCAGACGGTGTACACTCCCAAATAAAAGAAGAAGACAACCCACTCTAGCCGTCACTCATCATGTCTGCACGGATACGCAAGCACGCGCCGGCCCTCCGCGTATTACGCAGCGCGCCACCGGAGGTGGGCCGAGCCCTGGTGCGCGGGGCGGATCCCGACTTGGTACGGTGTTTGTGTGAAGTGGCGCATAATGTGTTAAAAGGCAATGTTCCGCTCAGTCCTCTGCAGAAAGGAAATTGCAACGGCACAAGGCGGGTCTCCGAACGTTGGTGAAGAAGACGGGTAGTGTCAAGAAAAAGAAACAGGTGTTACAGCGAGGTGGATTTCTCGGCGCACTCCTCGCACCCTTAGCCGCTACTGTACTGGGACCGTTACTAGGCTCCATCTTGGGACGCTAACGTCATGGAACATACGAAAAAAATGATGCTGGTCGAACCTCGACTGTTACAGAGTTTGCAATCACCCTATCCCGTGCCTGCCACAGTGCAACAACTGCAGTCTCTGGATGAAGAGATGAATAGTATACTCCAACGTCGACTACCCGATCACGAGAAAATTCAACTCTACCATCATACGCTGAACCGGTACCAGACGTTTATGGATCAAAATAGAGGGAGTAGTAGTAGTAGTACACCACTGCCACAACTACCCACAACGCCCACAACGCCTACACTCACACCACCACCACCACCCTCATCCTCTGCCTCACCTCAACTGGAAGAAGAAGTGTTGGCCAGTGTGCCTAAAGCCTTCAAGACCAAGGCGCGTTTATTGTTGGACCGGGTGAAACAGAATGCCGATATGGGTTGGAACGCTGAAGGAAAACTGCTGATTCGAAACCAAGTGGTGCCGGGGTCTCATATGACCGATTTAATCAACGATATGGTACGTTCTCGCAAACACTCTAATCCACCGGGCTGGGAAGCCTTTGCTCAGGGATTAAAAGACACACACACCCCTCAAGAATTGGTAGGAAATCGTGAACGCTGGAAGTGGATGCAAGCACCCTCTCGACTTCCCCATACCTGGGAACGTGAATGGCAACCGCAGACGCCGCCCAAAACACCCTCACGGCGGGACCGTTCTTTTCACCCCTATGCCACCTCTATACCGGCCACACCACCGCCACGACGATCACGACGCCGAGGTAAGGCGCCCAAGGCCTGGGAACCCTACTAAGGGTGACCCCCTATAAAAACCCGGTGCAGAAGCCAGAACAACTCAGTCGTCATGTTTTACCTGACGTTGCCCAGTAATAGTTCACTCGATGTGTTTCCTGACAACACCTTGGCCAAGTATGTCACTCAATTACCACAACCGTTACATTTACCGGGTCGGTGGGAATGTGGACTGGTAGATATTCAGTACCCTTACTCGTGGTACAACGTACGAGACCAAGAAGTATGGTACGAAGTGACGTACGAAGGCAAAGTCACCAAACTCATTCTCCCCGAAGGCCAATACGATACGCCCCAGAAGTTCATAGAGGGTCTGCTGTCCTTGTTGGAGTACAAGTCTCTACGGGAGGCCACGAATACTTCAAAACCGCTGAAAGTCTATCCCTTCAAGAATCACGTGATCTGGGCTGTCAACGCACACAACGACAAGGCCTGTATCCTGCTGAGCCCTAACGTGGCTGTGAAACTCAGTCCTACACTACAGCAAATGTTAGGTCTGCCTTACAGGGTGTACCCGGGGCCCACCACCGACAACGGTGACGTTGTGATGGATATGAAAGTAGGCATGTACGGACTCTACGTCTACTCGGACGCAGTGGACAGCCATATTGTGGGTGATGTGAACACACCTCTGTTACGGGTGGTGCCCATTAGCAAGTCGTATGGCAATCAAGTCAACCAGAGTTTCAACCATATACTCTATCTGCCCGTACGACATACCGATATCAACACGATCACGGTGGATATAAGAGATGACACGGGACGCCCGGTCGCATTCGAAACGAGGGAAAGTGGTGCTGACACTTCATTTCCGACAAGCCCGTTCTCCTCACTTCGTATAATGTACGTGCCTTACCAGTGCCATACACCCAGCTATGCCGACTACTACAAGAAACAAACGGGGGGAGGCTTGCCCATCTTTAGTGGTGCACGCATGCAACGAGGTCACGGATTGGGAAACATACTGGGCAGCATTGTGAAAACGTTCTTACCCTTGGTGACACGGGGTGTCAAAGCGGTGGGCAAACAAGCGGTACGCAGTGGATTGCGCGTGGCCGGTGATGTGATGGGAGGCACAGCACCCCGACAAGCCTTGAAACGACGGGCTAAAGAAGCAGGCAGCGTCTTCATCGCCAAAGCCCTTAAAAGACAACCCCGGACACAGCGAAGAGTCATTCGACGTCCAACACACCGACGACGCACACCCCGGAGGACTAAGACCCAGAAGAAGAAGAAGAGTAGTAGGAGAGACATCTTCGCATAATGGCATTCATTCACTCCGAGTCGTGTCCGTCTACCAACAGTGAATTGGATTTGTGGACTATTCCACCCACCAAAACCAGTGTAGCCGAAGGACGTTGGGTAGAACATCGACCCCTGGCTAGCCTGACGGGGACTGGCCCTGTGGAATTTACCATTGAAAACAAAGATACTGCCTACCTGGATTTAGCCCACACCTACTTGTACGTGAAAGCCAAAATAGTGGACGCAGCCGGGGCCAACGTAGCGGACGATGCAGTAGTAGGCCCAGTGAATCTTTGGCTGCACTCCTTGTTCCAACAGGTGGATATGAGTCTGAGCGATAGACTCATCAGTACGTCGACCAATACGTACCCGTACCGAGCCTACATGGAGACGCTGTTGTCGTACGGTGCAGATGCCAAAAAATCCCACTTGCAAGCCGCGCTGTACTACAAGGATACACCCGGCTCCATGAATAGCGTGCTGGCTGCCAATAATGGGTTGACCGCGTGCAAAAACTTGGCAGCCGATAGCAAGTCCGTCGATATGATGGGGCGACTGCACGCCGATCTGTTCCTGCAAGACCGCTACATGATGAACGGTGTATCCATCAAGATCAAGTTGATCCGTTCCACACCTGCGTTCGCCTTGATGGCCGGTGGAGCGGCCCCCAATTACAAGATCATCCTAGAAGATGCAGCCCTGTATGTGCGTACGGTGGATTTGCAACAGGGCGTGTTGGTGAGTCACATGGAAGCCTTATCGAAAAAACCAGCCCTGTACCCCATCCGACGCGTACAGACCAAGGTGTTCTCTGTGCCAGCCGGTACGATGATAGCCAATCGTGAAAATTTATTTCTAGGGGATCTCCCTAAACGTGTTACCATAGCGTGTGTGACCAACACCGCTTTCAATGGAGCGTGGGATGAGAACCCGTTCGCCTTTCAACATTTCAACCTGAACGTTTTGGCACTGCACGTGGCTGGCCATCAAATTCCAGCCCGGCCATTACAACCGGATTTTGGTAACCAAAACTATGTGCGGAGCTACCTGAACCTGTATACAGCCACAGGACAAAACAACCAGGACGAAGGAAATACCATCACTCGACGAGACTTTTACCGTGGGTACACGTTGTTCGCCTTCGACCTCACCCCCACCTTGGAACACGATCATCAACTGGCCTTGCTGAAGAAAGGAAACCTACGGTTGAAACAGCGTTTCGCCACCGCTCTAGCCCAGACCATTAACGTGATTTGCTACGCCGAGTTTGATAACGTCATCAGCGTGGATCAGCAAAGAAACGTGCTGTGTGACTACGCCAACTAGAGTCATGGATACAGAACAGCTGATGGGCATACTCCAGCGAGATCCGAAGATCCCCTTTCGAGGTGTGTTTCCACGCAATGTGTTTCCCACCCACTCCACCACCCCAGCAGCCTACATCCTGAATACAGACCCGGGGTCTCGACCAGGTGAACATTGGGTAGCTGTGTACGTGGACACCCTAGGCCAAGGCGAATACTTTGATTCCTACGGACTTGCACCCCTACATCCCGATTTGGTGAAATTCATGGACGTCTCTACTACAATGTGGCGTTGGAATACTCAAAGATTACAAGGACCCTTGAGTAGTGTGTGCGGACAGTACTGTGTGTTTTATCTCACTCACCGAAGTAGAGGACATTCTATGCCAACCATCGTACACATGTTTGATGATTATTGTCAAGCCGAAGACCGTGATGTCCTCGTCTATGACTGGACGGCCTCTCGTTTTAATGTGCATGCTCCATTTCTCTGGTTAACTTAAAAATGCACTGCGCGCAGGCCACTTGTTTTTTTTTTTTTTTTTTTATTATCACGTTATTGTTATGACGTTGTTGTTCTGACGTTCATTGATGTTGAATAAAAATTGATGAAAAAACACAAAAAATGATGGGGTTTGACTTATTTTTTTTATTTAAGTCCACAAGAATGTATAGAATAGGTACAAATAGAATAGTAGTGGTAGGGTTAAGGTACAAAAAAGTTCTGTCAGGAGTAGGATTCGAACCTACGCCAGCTCTTCGCCGACCAGCACTTAATACCGGCGCCTTAGACCATTCGGCCATCCTGACTTTTACAGTTTTTTAACTCGTGTATCAACAGTTATAGTTCGACATTGTTCACAAGTCCAAGTAAGTGATGCTCACACCATCGGCCAACACTTTCCGTTTCGGGTAAAAGAAAGTAAAGGCGTCTCGTTGCTGAATGTACGTCCGCATCTGGTGATCCACCACCCGAAATCCTCGGTTAGTGCCACTGGCACTGGCCTGGCTTTGCAGCACGTTCAAGTACAAGGCTTTGTCGATGTTGGGATCGCGCCGGCTCACCCCTTCGCAGCTAAACTTATTTTCGTCTCCCCCGTAACAGTAATACGTTTTGGAGGAGAGACCAATCATAGCATCCCCACTCCACTCCAGCTTGAACAGGCCCGGCGTACGCTTATCGTACTGGTAATGGTCACGTCGAGGTAGCCACTGGTCCAGCTCCGCTTCATACTGGGTACGTAACTCTGGTTTCACCAGGGACTCCCAGTCCGCATTAGAGACGGCCATGTAGGCCGAGTCCGTATCCATCTCCATGAGTTGCCAGTCTGATGGATTAAAATACACACCCATGAAATCATAGAGAAACTGCAGCATCCTGAGCTTGGCCACCTGGTATACCATACATCCAATCTGCAGGGGTAGGTTGTAACGGATAGTCTTCTTGACTGAAGTGACTTCATAGGTGTCGTCATCGATGACCTCCACGGATCGAAACAGAGGAGAATTCACTTTTTTGCGGGCTTGGGCAGTAGTACAAATGTTCACGTTGACGTGCTTATCCTGGTTCGTGACCGTTTTTCCATAATAACCATTGCCCGTCAACTTCCAAGATTCACCGATGATGGCCTCACTCGGGTCTTCATCACCTTGACGACGGGCCGACGTCACGATGTCGGCATTCTCCGCAAAACAAGCGTCGGGTACGTATTGTATCACTTGGTATATTTGGGTAATTTCCAAACCGTGGTTCATGTACCACTGCAGTAAGGGAGTGCCCAGCAAGATTTTCTCGGCCCACATACTACCAATCAACATCCGTCGAGGTTGAGGCAAACACTCGTGTTGCTCCGCATAGGCCCTCATGGTGTCCCCAATATCATCCCGACCCACCAGCGTGTTCTTAAAGATGGGAGGACACTGGGCGAAGAGAGGCTTGAGAGTGTCGGGAACATGCAAATCACATTCGACAAAGCCGTAGAGGTCCCCCGAACGAATGGCGTCGAACATCTGTGGCAGACTCAGGAGTCGCCGACGACTCAAGGGGTACTCGCGCTCTTTTAGGAAACGTCGTAAATGGGGCAGGGCCTGGCACATCGTGTGAAATTCACACTCCCACATTTCAATCAGATGGTATCCTCTCTCTTTCACATAATCACCGTTCTCCACCACTTCTTCCCGTAATTCTTCCGGTGTTTTTCCACGTCGTTCGTTGAAGCGTCCAGCGCTGAAATGACATCCGTGGCCGTGCCAATAGCAACCGTAAAATTGAAAAACGGTCGGTGTCCTACCCACCAGGGCAAACCCATCGACGGGGAGTCGACGATCTCCTATCCGCTTCTCTGTGGCGTTGGTCTGGTGTCGTATATAAATTGCCCGTCGATAGGCTTCCCAATCCAACCACTGATCAGCCAGATGCTTGTAGGGTGTACGTTGCGGTGTAAAATGTCCACCTTCCGCCAACCAACGTGTATAATGGCCACTGGGCATAGGTTGGGCCAGCGACCACAGGTACAAGGCATTGGCATCGAAACCGATGATCTTAGCACAGGGTTTTCCACTGGGGAGAGTAGTGACGTCCTTTTCGTGGTAACGGTGAAAAATAAGACTCGGTCCGCCGACAATGTTGTGCTTTAGACAATCATGCATGTTTGCATCTTTTTGCTGTATCAGCGAGAAGTACGTAGGACACGCTTGAAAAAGATGGCGAAGCGCTAGACCCGGTAAACTCGAGCACTCCTTGAAGATATCGACGTGCATCTGGCGACGAAAGAGTTGAATCATTTTCTCGGTCGCTCCCAGGAAAGGAACCACATCTAGGTTATTATACCATATCAGGAAATCTCGCAAGGTCTGCATATGTTGATCGTTCCATACCTGCTGTAGTTCCCGGTACGTGTCTTCGGGACATTCCACTTGCTTCAAATCATCAAAGAACGCATCCCGGGGTGGCAACTGTGTTTCCTGCAAACGGTCGAGCGTTGATATATACGTGTAAGGCAACCTCCCTTTGGTTTGTGCACAGTTATACGCCTTGACCCACTGATCATAGCTACAATTAGGAGCTAAGTAGTTCCGTACATCCAGGAAATGCAGTGATGTGGTAGTGAGGGCCATATGATTATTGATCTTCTTGATGATGGACTTGATGGTATTGGCCTGGGCCAAGTAGGGGTAAAGAAATTCCTTCACCATGTTCAAATCATATCGTCCCGAGTTGAAACCTAGCACCGGTAACTGGCCTAGATATTGTAGGAAGCGCACTTTCAATTTCTCCGCATACGGTTTCGGTAAAGGCACATCCTGCGACTGCAGGGGCTGCGACTCGGGCTCCGACTCCGACTCGGACTCTTCATCGTCACTAAACGCTACACCCGGTATAGGAATGCGATCGTCCAGTTGGTGCAGTACGTCCTGGAACTTGGACACCAATAGTTCTGTACTAGCCGCACTGACTTCCTGTAAATACTCCATCATGCGGGTGATCAACTCATGGGAATCCCCCGTGGACACGAAACATACCGGTGCAGCGTCATAGCCAGGTACGTTGCTGGAAATACTCACACTCAGAGGAATATGGCGCTGCGTCCACTGCGTTTTCGCTGAAAACATGTCCATGGGCTCCAACAGGGCCTCAAAATCGTAACACGCCCGGTAGGGAAAATAACGATCCGCCTCCGGTATGATAAGACCCTCATCGGCCAGTTCCTGGAAAATAGTAGGCGTATTATGATACACACCACCCGGATATACTCGCTTGACACTGTTGTCACACATTTTCTCGTGGCGATGTAAGTTGAAGGAACGGTGAAACACCCGATGGCATTGGGCACAACTGAAAGACTGAGCGTACTGGCTCATATTGTAGATCAGCGAAAAATGACTCACGCCATTGTCGTCGAACAAATTGACTTTCATCGTAGAAGCATACCGTTCTGTTGAACGACGAACCAATTCAGCCACAAATGTATCCTCCTGGCATCGTAATCGGTATACAAAGATATTGATGTTGAACAGTGTTTCCACGTCATCCAAATTCTTGAACGGAACTCCACGGAAGTGCCGCTTATCCAAGTCTTGCTGCTGTAAAAACTGTTCCCAATAGTCATTGGCCACTGTGTCACAAGCCTTGGAGTCACACTCGTCCACATGCACGGCCAAACACCGAAACAGACATTTCCGGTCTTTGTAGGGCCCCTTTGCCCCTCCTGTTAATGCATACAGGCCTTTTCGATGAAGCAACCACGGGGGTAGTAGTACAGGAGCACCGATAGGATGATCTCTCATTTTCGTGACGAAAAATGTGACGTTGGTCACCATTTCCACATGCCATTGGGTATTGGGGCGTTGCAACCGGGCCCATTCCAATGGATCCAACGTAGTCAGTTGGTCGATGAGTGGCTCCAGAGAAATCGCATCCGTCACCGTGAACGGCTGATCAAACACATAGGTATTATTGCTGGGATAATAATACCGCACCTGGTCCGTCTCCTTGTGCCGTAAAATGTACCCGAATGTCATATTCAACTTGAACGCTGTCACCTGATCTGTGAAAATATTCTCGGCATAGGTAGACAAATACGTGAGGTCCTGCAATCGAAAGTTATACAAGTCCAATAGACGACGGTCACGGTGAAAACAATGGCGTATGGTAGCCCAGTGACGTCGATAAATGTCCCTGACACGCTCATCTTCAGGCAAGACTTCAACCGGAGGTGCTGCTGGATCCCAGGGAAAATCTTCTCCACGTCTCATGCTTTCGTCTCATACAAGCGGATAGGCAAGCAGGCAGGCAGACAGGCAGGCAGACAGGCTGGTCAGGTCAATCAGGCAGGTAGGCTGGTGAGGTCAATCAGGCAGGTAGTGCAATGAATACACCCCACCCCTAAAAATCGCCTGCTTTTATACGTTTTTCTACAATCCGCCATCTTAAACCCACCATCCACCATCCCACCACAGCCGCCATCTTAAACCCTCCATCCACCATCCCACCACAGCCGCCATCTTAAACCCACCATCCACCATCCCACCACAGCCGCCATCTTAAACCCACCATCCACCATCCCACCACAGCCGCCATCTTAAACCCACCATCCACCATCCCACCACAGCCGCCATCTTAAACCCACCATCCACCATCCCACCACAGCCGCCATCTTAAACCCACCATCCACCATCCCACCACAGCCGCCATCTTAAACCCACCATCCACCATCCCACCACAGCCGCCATCTTAAACCCACCATCCACCATCCCACCACAGCCGCCATCTTCAACCCACCATCCACCATCCCACCACAGCCGCCATCTTAAACCCACCATCCACCATCCCACCACAGCCGCCATCTTAAACCCACCATCCACCATCCCACCACAGCCGCCATCTTAAACCCACCATCCACCACCACCTCACACATGTCGCTGTGACGTCACAAAAGGTTCTGTGCATGCGCAGTGAAGCGCCATTGACTCGTAATGCTCTTTATCTACTACTATGGACTACCATAACAATAGCAAGCAAAATCATCCCTCTTTTGCAAGCATACTGAAGGTCTGATGGGTTGGTCATCCGTCCACGTACGTACATCCGTGATTGACAACATTGCTTCTTCGTAATTCCAAGACATAATGAATTTCAATATCACGCCAGGATCCGATCAAATATCATATCAAGGGAAATAGTTTGCATAAACTTCCCAGCATGCTTATCGTCCAATACCACTTTCCATCCATTCTGTTATAGTTTTATGTCCCCATGACGAGGGAATACCGTTTTCGGTGTCAAATGATATCATGATTGCCAGCCATCCCGTTTGAAGTTCTCGGTTAAAATCACAAACCCTATTGTTGACAGAAGATCGAATCATCCAGGGACTCAACTGACTAAACTGAGGCATATTACACTCGCCCCTCCTATACTTGGACGAATAGAGGCCAAAT
Organism: Hanleya hanleyi; assembly: GCA_036873755.1. Lineage (NCBI taxonomy): Eukaryota > Metazoa > Mollusca > Polyplacophora > Lepidopleurida > Hanleyidae > Hanleya > Hanleya hanleyi. Next base: position 86,723 of record JAVTVY010031998.1, on the reverse strand, counting down.
GTTCACAGAAACCGTTGAACGGGCACACGTATCACTGGTTGCCAATGAAATGGTGATTTCTGGTTTCACTGAGAAATTGACAAAATGGTGACCAATTGGATAGACACAATTGTTCTTGCACACGATATGTGTACACATTGTGGGCGATTATTTCGCAAGATTATCTAATAAATATCACCAAGAACAAATTGTTAGTGTTTTCTCTGAACAAATAATAAAGTACGACCCATAAGTAATGAGATTAGATGTACTGGATTGTTTTCATTGCTATTTAAACACATTTTAGTCCATTGTGTAGCATTTGATCATTTTGTCAAATAAAGAGGTTGGGGGAGGGGTGGACAGTTGGTCGATGCAGAAACTTAGAAACGATACATGCAATACAGTATATGCAACACAGTATATAATTCGCCTGGCATTGTCTATACATATTGAATTAAATGTAGTACCAACAGAGCACCTTCATTTGGCAAATAAGTTAGGTATTATGGCTAAAAAGCCTGTCAGAGATATATATTGCAGTATCGGTTCAGCCAATTTCCGTGGCTTGTAGTGTTCCAAGTCGAAATACACTGTTGCAAATTGAAGGGGTTCAACGAAGCGCTACTAAATTTATTTTATTCAACACATGCCATACAGGGAAAGATTATAATTTTTTAATATTTTACCCCTATATTATAGATGTGAAGTGAACGATATTTTATTCTTAGGCAAATGCTGTTTAGGGGGTAATGATCTTAACGTAAATGATTGTATGTCATTCACAAATAATAATGACTTTTTACTGAAAATGCCTTTGTTTGAGACATTCTTATTTTAATCGGATGCGCCACATCCGGAAATCCGTAGCATTTAATCCATTGTCTCAATCATCCTTATTTAGTCTTAAGCCGAAATACAACGTTTTTTAACCATGCAGGATGTTTTTAGAATTAACTTTTTATCCGATAATCCAGACTCCTGGGTTACTAAGTGCCATTGTCCCCGCTTCCATTTGCAGTTATAGTTTCTGTATTTAGGTACGGATTTCCCAACGTGATATTTTCCCACATGTGATATTTAGCTTGTATTTATATTATGCTTATTCAGCATGTGTATTTTAATAGTGGAATTGTTTTTTCCTTTTTGTTGTATTGTTTTTTTTTATTTTTTATCCTGGCGGTCACGATTTATTGGTACATTGCACCTGTGCGTCCCACCCTGACAACAGTCAATATCATCAAATAAATGAATGAAAGTACTCAGGAGTACTATTGTCTGGAACAGTAATGGATGTGCAATATCGATTCGTTGCTTCAGAATAGTGTATTTCTATTTCGATTTTCGGGAGTTTCCGACTGCCCGCAAGTGGCACTCGAGTCAGGGAAGACACAATATGTACTCAATAACATGAAGATAGGGTGCAATAAGCCTTTTCGCGGTTACAAGAATCGGGAGTGATCTAGAGTTCACTGTGTGAAATGAGTTACCTGTATCTCTTTATTCAGCATTGCAAAGGCATGAAAACAAATACAGTTTGCCATACACTGTTTACCTCTGGACATCGCAGAGAATATTTGAGCTCCTTGATGTATGCTACCATGAACAATCTTTGTGCTGCTAATTATATGGGCAGGAGGCCCAGGATTTGTTTCCACGTAATTTGCCATTGTTATGAGAGCCGGCAAATAATACCTACATACAAACAATTGCATAATCCATAAACTGGCAAAATAAGAACAGTTAGACCTGGAAGCTTCATCCTCACTATAAAACCTGTAGTTAACTGTGACCTTTGAAATCCAGTGATGTAAAAAAGCATACAAAATCGGAAGCATGAGTGCTGCTAGCTTCACCTGATTGCCTCGTAATCGTACTATGCAATGGATACCAATTTGTTGTCTGTACTGGTCAATAGAAATCCCCATCGTTCTTAGAAATTTAATTTACACGTGCCTTACAAGTTAAATTTAGAACTTTCGAGCGTGTTTTCAGCTCCAAATGTGCTCCACTCCAAAGTGTGCTCAACCCCAAGTGTGCTCAACTCCAAGTGTACGCTAAACTCGATCGTACAAACCAGACCTATTAAATTCGGGCCAAATTCACAATCACGATTTAGCGAATTGGCACGGACAATTGACAAATAGGCCAAAATACTTTGAATTTAAGTTGGCTAACTTCGTGTCCTTCAGCTCAAGCTGCAAGCGAGTCCGATGATGGGCTGTAAACAACACAAACAATGATTCAGTTCAAGGACGTAAATACAGTATAGTCTGGTATTTACCAATGAATCAAACCAAGTTTTTTCCCCACGTCGACGGTCGTCCAACTTCACACGTCTGCTTATCATCACGGGCAATGCTGATACTAAAATTTCGCCAGAAGGAAACCACGAGGTGCGGTGGAAACCCTTGTTACCATGTGCATAGTTTACAAAATAAAATTTGACGCATTGCTCTGACAGCACGGCACAATGTGTTGAATATGGGGTCTGGGAATATCCGGCTGGGAATGTCCGACTTCAAGAACCAAAAACATAGTCCACTAATTCATGAGCAGTGTGAACAAAACAAGGTAAAATATACGACTGGCGATACCGTTAAAATACAGGCCTTCGCCTGATTCATCTAAATATACAAATGTTTTTAGTTGGTTTTATCCCTTCGGAGTTAAAAAATGTGAACTTGCGGATTTTTTTTCCTTTGACCGCATCACTCGTTGGCTGGCCTAATCACACTCATAAGCTGGCCAGATGGCTCTGCGCAGTTATTGGGTCAGGGGTCAGCCGGATATAGTGCGTGTACCAGTGTTGGCAAGCAACCAAATTTGCTGTACGGCAACAGAGTCTGGGAATAGGGCTTCGCCCTGTTCCAGACAATAACAAATAAAATAAATAAATAAATAAATAAGTGGACCTATGTTTGGCTATTATATACGGTTTCCACAAACAAATGAAAATAAATTTGAGATGTGAGATCACATTACCACAAGCACGTCAAACAAAAACTTATCATTTTGAGTCCTCGCATGACAGAGTTAATTGATTTTCACGTGTTGTATTCCACTACAAAACATTTTACAAAAAAAAATAATAATAATGGGTGGGGCAACCGCGTTTTAGTGCAAATGACCAATACAGAAAATTTGAAACGATACGTTGTTTTACTCCGTAAATATGGGGTCCGTTTTAGTGCCATTTGCAGGTACCCGGTAATGTTACATCGAGCATGGAGCTTAGAGAAATATAAGAGAAGCGAAAATTGATGGTTTTGCAATCGTTTCCTCGCAAAATTCAGCAGGATACAAGCTATTGACTTAATGATTGCTGTACTTTCTGGTCAACATATTGAGGTATAATTCCCCCTGTTTAGACAAATATGTTCAACACTATGACCAGAAAGTCTCTCTCGGCGTATTGACATGTATATGTAGAGCCAGTCAATATAAGGTTATATGGGCCATCAGGCGACTCTGAACAATAGGCACTATACCGGCAAATGTTCAGCTTTGTGCAACATTTAACACTAGCGTAAAAACTAACACTAGCGTAATCCGCACAATCTTGCCACTTTTATGTGCTTATCGGCTGGACTACTGGGCCTGATACAAACGAACAAGTTTTCCTTGACAAGTGAGACCAAATCTATGGCAGTCTGTAGCTTGTATTAGAGACGATGACCGTACCAGAGCAGGATATAACGAACGGTCGTAACAGTCTTCCACAAGTCTCGTCTCCCTCGTCAAGTTAAACAGAGTTGTGTGAACCACGTATATCATAGAGATACACGAGTCAGAGCCACATTCATCTGCTGTGTCGTACAATTCAGCTACTGTACACTGATATTCCTAACACATGTGTTTCTCGTGAAGCAGGTATATGCTTACGTGTGACGTAACTCAGAAACTCTAGCTGTGATAGGTGAATATAGGGTAAGGGGCGGGGCTTTTCTATCACAGCTCAGAGTGGACGTAGGTTAAAATGTCGCGATAAAAGTTGACCTTCCGAAAAGTGCCTTTTCGCAATCTTTCGGCCAGGAAAATAACGAAACGGGAGAGAAAAAATATGCCAAATTGATAAAGTTTGACCGACCTGAGATTCTTTGACCATGTACCATCTCTCATGACTGTTTTGATGCTGACAAAATGTGATCAAATGTGTGGGAAAAACATTGACTGATTTTCCTGTTTTGGCGCGTTTCTGACATGTTGTAAGAAGATGACCTACGCTATTTTTATCTCGTGACCTTTCTGACCATGTGAATAAACACACGTCGCTATTGCTTTATAACCGACAAGGATCGATTTCTGGTGCCGTAAGCAAAAAGGTCAACCACATTCTGCGCATGTCCCTGTCAACTGGAGAAAGAGGCCGGAGAAAGAAACACAACGGTTTTGTTGACAAAATCCGTGTTTGAAGGCAGATTCCATCTAATTAAAGGAGTCATTAGGCGGCTGTCATAGTGCTGGAGATGCCAAGTCATATTATTTATTCGATAACATGTTTTTTTTTCGTGCGTCTGTCTCAATTTCCCACGCCGTGTGCAGTTAAAGATCTCAAGCGAATGACATCTTTCCATTTCGGGCCCTATCAGTGATTCGGGCTAAGGGGTTCGATTCAACAACAACAACCAAAATAAATAGACTCCTCAGCCGATGTTTTCAGGCTAACGTGTGACGGGGATATTCAGGAGAATAACTACCCGGTTGTTCACAAGCTACTAACCGAAGAGTAAGCTTCATAGCAACCCGTTAAAAAGCTGAGGACATTCCATGATAGGCTCCATGCACATACAAATCTCGTTGCAATCAAGTGATTCGCGACAGAGAATACCTCGTGAAAGATTAGAGCCAGTGTGCAAAATGTTGTCTAACTTAATTAAAGTGATCGTAAACCCTCAAGTAAAGTTTCCAACAAATGAAAGACCATTAGAAACAGTGTGGGAAAATATTTATTTTATTTTTTACGCTTTTATTACACAGAGTAAACTGCAATTGAAGCATGGTATTCTATGGTGGTCTGTTGCAATCATATTTAGGTCCAGTGACGTCACACTGCCTTAATACATATATTTCAGACTTTGTATGCACTTTCCAGTGCTTGATTCAAGCCTAAGGTGTGTATACGTTGAGTTTCAACACATACTCACTGTTCCAGTGTGCATGTTTCACCAAAATCTGAGAGATGGTCACTCATGAGTGTCAAGTCAGTTTGAATCTTGCATTTAATTTCCCAGATTTTGGAACATAAACATTGGAGCAGTGAGTCTGTGTTGAAACTCAAAGCATACACACCTTAAGCTTGAATCAAGCACTGGAAAGTGCATACAAAGTTTGGGATATATGTATTAAGGCAGTGTGACGTCACTGGACCTAAGTATGATTGCAACAGACCACCATAGAATACCATGCTTTAATTGCAGTTTACTCTGTGCACTAAAATCGTAAAAAGTTACAACAAATATTTTCCGACACTGTTCGCAATGGTCTTTCATTTGATGGAAACTTTACTTGAGGGTTTATGATCACTTCAAGAGTTTGTCTTGTTATAAATCACACTATCATATCAGTTTATCGTTTTCCGTGTATTGCTAGTCACGAATAAGTTTGGGGGAAATGGGTTCCTCGTATACCGGTATTTCCGGGGGCCGAACTAATGAAAACGATGGCAATCGGACATGTGTAATCTGTAACTTCTCGTCTGACACATTATAACCACAGATATAAGGTAAAATAGAAGTTTTTTATTCATGAACTATATATTCTCGTTCAGCTTATGACTTGACGCTGAGCGAAGCTGCAGAAAAAATGAATTGAGTGCAAAGGAGTTGATATTAACAAGGAGACCATTATCTGGATAACGATAAGATACTTTTTCACCTTGTCAGGAAACACATAACTGAGCTCGCTGTGCAATAATTAATAGTTCATGCTAGGAAAAGAACAATGTCTATGAAAGATTTATTATTTGCGATAATAGGAGTCTATTGTAGGTCAATGAATGTATGTATATAACAACTAGTGTACCCTCATGTGCGGTGTATAAAAACGAAGGCAATGGAAAAGCAAATGAGGATGTTGACTAAACTGCCACCGTCTAAATAGGGTGGGTCTTGCTATAAACAGCTACCCAATTGGCGAAATATGTATGAGGTAGGACAAATTGACGGCGTCTGGCGACTAAAGAACAACCATATGACCCACAGAAAAGCCTCCCCGGCACCTCAGAATCAGACTAGAATACGGAGGATTGTAAGACGTAGCCTAGTATCTCAGCCGCGCTTTTATTACAGTTGATCATGTCGAAACTATGAAGTGACCACACGGTCCCTAGCACCGACTTAAGCAGAATGAGATAAGCTAGCTCGGGAACTGTGATGACAGATCAGCTCAAATAAGGGGGGACTTGGTGTAATGCCACACTCAATGTTATATCAGTCATATGGTGACAGCCAGTTTGCTTGGTGGAAGAAGCCCACCGCCCACCGCCCATCTGTAGGTAACTGACAAACTTTCACAAATGCAAGTGTCCGTTCCGTGCCCTATGAGGCGCCGTTTGTCACTTTCTGATTTAATCTACTGATTTATAAATATCGAGTATTTAGCAGTCGGATATATAAATATCGGGTATTTAGCAGTCGGATATATAAATTTGCAAAAAATGAGCGTGAAATAAACACCAAGTTCAGTCAATTTTAAATCCTATATCAGCGAATAAAATCCGAGAAAAATTTATAAATACCTATTTTGGATTTCAAGTCTCTCGTTGTGTTATTTCTGGGATATAAATTTCTCCACCATATATATATATTCCTGATAAAGGATTTCTTATTTATATATCCAAGGTAACGTATCTTACTGATATATAAATATTTAAAAATGTGTAGTTGGGTATATATATATCCATCTTCATCTAACTCCGGATTTACAAATACTGAACTGAGAAAGTCTCATATATAGATATCCCAGTTATAATATGCTAATGAGTTGCGATACGTTTACCGCAAAAATGATGATGTCACACTAAGCCTCTTCAAGTGTACCAAAAGTCGGCAAACACCGCTCAATCATTCCGCAGATTCTCACGTGCGGTATTGTAAACACACGCTAATTTGTGGGTCATCTGTGAATATTATCGGGCAAATTTATTCAGGTACTTAATTCTTACTTTTAACCAGCGTTATTCGCAGAAGCACAGAATTTATAGAAAGCTATTATTATTAGTATTCATTATGTCTTGCCCACGGATCACAAGGACTTTTGTCACCTGAAACACGAAATAGACAATATGATCTAAACCAACACCAAAACCGACGACGTCATCGGTTTTTGAGACTCATCAGCATACTATTAGCATACTATCAATGGGATATCTATATATGAGACTTTCTCAGTTCAGTATTTGTAAATCCGGAGTTAGACGAAGACTGGATATATATACACCCAACAGCACATTTTGAAATATTTATATATCAGTAAGATATGTTACCTCGGATATATAAATAAGAAATCGTTTGTCAGGAATATATATATATATTGTGGAGGAATTTATATCCCAGAAATAACACAACGAGATATATATATATATATCTTGAAATCTAATATAGGTATTTATAAATATTTCTCGGATTTTATTCGCTGATATAGGATTTAAAATTGACTAAAGTCGGTGTTTATTTCACGCTCATTTTATGCACATTTATATATCCGACTGCTAAATACCCGATATTTATAAATCAGTAGATTAAATCAGAAAGTGACAAACGGCGCCTCATAGTGCCCGTTCAGCAGTGTCAGCCTAGCGGTCACCAACGAAGTGCCTTGGTGCAGTTCACACTTCCCACGGTTTCGCACAGATTACCTTCTCATAATTTCATAATAAGGAATGTCGCATGTTTTAGACAGCACGATAATTCTTCTTCCTTTTTACTAACTGATTTCTATAGTACCATCCTCTTGGACGTAACCATTCCTCCAAACGGGCATATAATAATTGCTGGTTCATCGCGCCTTCGCGTTACTACCGAGTTAATCGTGCACAGAATTGGATGTCGATTAATTTTTAACGATACAATTTTACATAGAACGAGTGGGGCAACCCCCTGTTGTTGTTTTTTCACCTTTTTTAAAATGCCCGTTGGACGGAGAAACGTCCACATGTCTAACTAGAAAATTATTTCATTTGTTTTCTCTGGAAGATGGCTCGAATTTGACACATTTTAGTATATTTTAAGGAGTTTTCAATAAAGGTTGAAGGAGATTTAAGGAGGAGTGCACCTCTTTACTTTTCAATTTCCATAGCTCACGTATCTCCTGAAATAATGACACGAGTATGCCCAATCAGAATATATATACGTTTACAGGGTTTTCATTGAAGAATTTTCATCAATGGAACGTTAATGGAGGAACATCGAGGGCGCTTGATGAAGTAAACGCCTCAACATGAGGTAAACATAGTTAATTCAAGAATACCGGTACTCAGAAAAAATAAGCTGTAATGCCCGACGTACGATCGTATTGTAAACTTCCCATCAAGACAATAAACATATATATACATCTATATGCCCGACGTCGTGTACTAATTTTTTTCGCCAAGACAATAAATCTATATATATATGCTAAATGATATGTACATAGGGCGTGGCTCGGATTTAACAGGTCACCAGCAGGATCCTACCATATACAGATAATAAATTGCGGAGATATCACTGCGTGAAAAACGCAAATTTCCGTTTTCGGAAACCTAGTGGAAACTTGCTTTGAAACTAACTTCACAGTTTTTATATCTGTTTCCTGTAAGATTCCGGAATTGGAAACTTGAGCTCTTCACACAATGATGTAAAATTAACGCCTGGCGACTAAAACATATGAACTATATCCAGGCTCTAAGATATAATTCACAATGAGATATAAACTAGGGGACACTGATAAAGAGTAAACTTGTATAACACTTACTGGAGGAAGCAAGTGCCAATATGTGTAAAAGAACTGAAAGGGCTCTTTGCTGGTGTTGCCCATTTTCATTAACAAGTTACAGCCCAGACTGAAAATCTAAACTATCAGAGATTAAAGAAAGGAGCCCAGGGATATTTACACTTTTGTCAATACTTAAAACATACAAACAGGAAAAACCTAGATGAAAATGACAATAAGGTTAAATAAGTTAGTGGGCAATCATACAATGTTCTGGGGGAATTAGCATGCCCTGGCCTTGGAATTGTGGTTAAAAGGACAGTTCGACAACAGCGGATCCCACGGAACTGATGAACTGGATAGAAGTGAATAAGTCACTTCCGGTGATGACGTCACTTCCAGAGGCAGCCCCCTTTTCGAAGCGGGGTCTATGCGCTCAAGAATGACGTAATAGAGGAGATAAGAGAAATAATGTGGTCATTTTAGAAATGATGGGACAATGCGGGACTTGCACAATACACGGTTCAGGCCTCGGCCGCTAGGATCGCCTTTGTCTTTATTTCCGTTTTATCCCACTTTTATCGTCTGCTAGGCACAGATGAGTAGGCTGACCGATCGTTTCGCTTGGACGCGTAGCGGGCGATAACTCTCCGTAACAACCACCGCCCAACCGCCAGGATCGCGGCGAACGACATTTCCAGTTTATCGGGAAAAAGCAGCCGACATGGAAATAGACGTGAAAATAGCAGCTACTGCGTGTTTGCTTTAAGGTATGTGGTTGATTTATATGATTTTAAGTTCAATACTTGATATAATCGATAGAAACCTGTCGTAGTTTATTCGATTGTGCCGCCATATTCGTTAGCAATGGTGAAAGACAAATATGCCGAATATAAAACCGGCCCGCGGGGTGATTGAAATAGTATAAACGTTTCCGTTCCGGGTCGTTTATATTTTGGAAACATTCAAGGAATTCCCGTAGGTAAGCAAACCCTATATCGCGAGATATCATGCAGGTAGTTGTCATTTGAACTCCGCTATAGTGAATAAATACCGAGACGTCGGCATTAGCTGACAATGGGTTTCAATGTGTATTCATGCCAGCATGCTGTACAGGAGAGCTGTTAGATCTCAGCGGGAATGGAGCTTTCAAAGCTGCCGGGAAAGACAAGCTCAGTGCTTAGCAGACGATAGAAGTGGTATAAAACGGAAATAAAACAAAGGCGATCCAGCGGCCGAGGCCGGAACCGTGTATTGCGCAAGTCCCGCATTAGGGCTCATTATGAATAATAAGGAGTAACTAAGGGCGGGGCGGAAAATAGGAGGATAATTGATGGTCGATGAGAATTATCGTTTCATTGCGTTAAGTGGGCAAATTATCGGTCATTGAGTGTAGACCTATCATCATCAAATACGTCTACTTACTCCCAAACTTCACTTACTCTGGAAGATTTATTTAACAATCACAACACGTTTCTCAGGGAAAGAGGTATTTGTCTTCCAGCCAATCATAACGACATACCAAACGTATACTGGACTCCCAAAATGCATAAATGACCATACAAAGCTAGATTCATAGCTGGTTCTAGAAGCTGCACCACCAAGCTTCTTTCAACCCTATTGACGAGGGCCCTTCAGGAGGTAAAAGCATTTTGGGAAAGGTATTGCGCCACTATTTCTAAAATCTCTGGCGTTGAATGTATGTGGATATTAAAAAACTCAAAATGTCTTACGGAGGAACTTGATGCTAAAGGTCACATACCGTACAGACATGTATCCACATGGGATTTCTCGACTCTCTATACTACAATCCCTCATCAGGACCTTATTGACCGTATAAGTTCATTAATAGTATCTGTGTTCAAGAAAACTGATCGTAGATATATTAATGTCGAAAGCCATAAAGCATTCTTTAGCTCTACTACATACAAGAGATATCATTCATGGGATGTTTCTTTGTGTATAGAGTTGCTTGAATTTCTCATTAAAATATCTATGTGAAATTTGGCAACACAATATATCAACAGCATATAGGTATTCCAATGGGTACTAATTGCGCACCCCTGTTGGCTGACCTGTATCTGTTCTCTTATGAATATGACTATATGCAGGCGCTTTCAAAAGCCGGTCCATTCAAAGCCCGTTCCTTCTCATTCATCAAACGCTATATAGACGATCTTCTCGCTGTGGATAATCGCTATATAAAAGACGCAGTGAAGGATACATATCCACCTTCACTGGATTTGAAGGAAACTACAGATAGCCCTACAGGCACATCATATTTAGATCTATATCTCTACAAAACTATCCCTTTCTGGACAGTAATATTCCAGTGGGAACTGCATATGGCGTATACATATCTCGCCTAGTAGCATTTGCTAGATCCTGTGTTAATTGTGACGATTTCAATCAACGTCACCAAACATTGTTGCAGAAACTTATAAAACAGGGCTATTCCTCCAAGCGCCTCCACTCAAAGTTTCTCAAATTTGGCGATACATATCGCATGCTGATAGCAAAATACGAACGTAGCGTGCAAGATTTATGGCGTTACGTTTCGTAACTTGTGTCTAATTCCGCTTAACCCGGGGCTAGGGGCCGTATGAACCCATGTACTTCAAGATCCTCATGGTGGTCATATGAACAGTCACAATCAAAGCGTGACTGAGATACACCATTCTCTAGATAACGACTTTAGAATGATTATTATGGATTAAGAATACTTATCAGCGATACGGATTTTATATTTTTGGAATATCATGATGTCTTGTCGGCATCATTGAAAACTGTTGATCGCTTCTCTCTTGCAGGAAACTAGCCTATGTTTATGTATACTATGATTGTCTTTTTTCAATTTGGTGCTAATACTGTTATATGGATATGGAATAGGTCTTTGGATTATGGACGTGGATATTCTTTAATGGACGACGGCTGAATTATGAATGACGGACTAGACGCTTGTATTTTTATTCCGTGTATGCCTGGATTCTGCTGGTGGACAAGTTGTCCCCGCGGCCGGGCCCCTGCACATCCCTACACTCATAATGAAAGTAACAAAAGAAAATAATTGTAAGACAGATCCGAGGAACCTTAGTGCAGGTTTCTCGGCCGAGTCTCTAATAGTTCGAAATGCACTAAGATCGTTTTCAATCCAAATGACAGACATATTTCTGACAGCAAAGCAAGGTCACGACATCAAACCTTGTAATATCACGCTTGATGATTGTCTAGCACCGAATTCTATATGTACTAATTTCAAGATTTCTAAGTGTGGACATCGTGGGTGTCTCACGTGTCCACTGTTTAACACTTCCGCTTCATTTAGTTCCGCGCTAACTGGTAACTCATATTCTGTTAACTCGTATGTTGATCTTAATTGTTCTACTACAAACTGTATTTATTTAGTTTCCTGTAAGAAGTGTGGCCAACAGTATGTTGGCAAGACCACCCAAAGACTCCATCTTAGGTGAACGGTTACAGAAAATCCGTTAGGAAAAAACAATTGCTCATAGGTAAGCATTTTTCTGGACCTGACCATGGCTGGGATAACTTTAGTATTGAGATCATAGACGTCGTCTATCCATCTACCAATGACTCCCACTTTGGATTTCAGAGATAAATCCGAGAGCGGGAATTATTCTGGATGCTAGAACTTGGGTCGGTGTTTCCGTTTGGTTTAAATGATAATGTCAGTGGGTTCGGCAATGCTACAAAACGCCGTTCAAATATATCCAAAATTACGCAGCTATTTAAACCCCATCAACAGAGGCATCGCAGCCATGGTTGGCGGAAGTTTAATAGTACGAAGATTCACGATCATATCACTTTAAATTATTTAGTGGGTTTATCTAACACACCCAATAGTATACATAGCTTACGTACAGTTCTGTATGCGTTAAGATTCACGATCATATCACTTTAAATTATTTAGTGGGTTTATCTAACACACCCAATAGTATACATAGCTTACGTACAGTTCTGTATGCGTTACCTCTGAGAGCTTTAGGTCGAATAGCCAGAGATATACAACAATCTGCGTCTTCAGGAAATATAATACCACCAAAAATCAGTAAAGTATGTCAAGATATAGCGTATTTTCGGTTGTATCGTCCAGTGAACATAATCGAAACATCTCAAGATCGGCTTTTCTTGAAACTCAACTACTTAGATAAAGGACTGAACATTATTAATTTACCTCGAATCCTGAATGATCCAGAGGTACGCAACGCTGTACCAAACTATTTTAAGTTCACAGAACCTCTTTGCATTTCATATAAGTATACTAAATCTATAGCCACCAAAATATTCAATTACTCCAATGCTGTCAGGGAGTTTGACTGGAATTTATACACGTCAGGAGGCTATGGTAGTGATTGTGAATCGTCGAACTTTATCTATACACCATGCAAACATGTTGTGACTGGTGACCTTGATGTGGTGAGTGATAAGGACCTGAAATTACTCCTGATGAAAGGACCTAAATATAGAGAGCCGAGAAGAATAAATCTGAAGGCTGACCAGAAGATAGTCCTGTCTGCATTAGAACAGTACGTTATTGATTGGTCAAAGCGAGAAAAAGTTGAACCTACAGTACTCGCTGATTGGCTGGACCTCACCAAAAGCAAGGTCATTGAAACAATCCGCCATATTGACAGAAGTACTCTTCCCCAAGCAAAACAAGTACTGAGAAACCTCAATTCGCAAGAAATTCTTGCAGATCTCCAGAGTAAATTCGTCATTGTCCCAGCAGAGAAAGCTCCAAATAATATAATATTCACATGTAAATATTACTATTACCAGGTGCTGGTTAAAGAATTGAGTGTAGACCTATCATTATCAAATACGTCTACTTGCTCCCAAACTTCACTTACTCTGGAAGATTTATTTAACAATGACAACACGTTTCTCAGGGAAAGAGGTATTTGTCTTCCTACCAATCATAACGACATATCAAACGTATACTGGACTCCCAAAATGCATAAATCACCATACAAAGCTAGATTCATAGCTGGTTCTAGAAGCTGCACCACCAAGCTTCTTTCAACCCTATTGACGAGGGCCCTTCAGGGGGTAAAAGCATTTTGGGAAAGGTACTGCGCCACTATTTCTAAAATCTCTGGCGTTGAATGTATGTGGATATTAAAAAACTCAAAATGTCTTACGGAGGAACTTGATGCTAAAGGTCACATACCGTACAGACATGTATCCACATGGGATTTCTCGACTCTCTATACTACAATCCCTCATCAGGACCTTATTGACCGTCTAAGTTCATTAATAGTATCTGTGTTCAAGAAAACTGATCGTAGATATATTAATGTCGGAAGCCATAAAGCATTCTTTAGCTCTACTACATACAAGAGATATCATTCATGGGATGTTTCTTTGTTTATAGAGTTGCTTGAATTTCTCATTAAAAATATCTATGTGAAATTTGGCAACACAATATATCAACAGCATATAGGTATTCCAATGGGTAGTAATTGCGCACCCCTGTTGGCTGACCTGTATCTGTTCTCTTATGAATATGACTATATGCAGGCGCTTTCAAAAACTGATCCATTCAAAGCCCTTTCCTTCTCATTTACCAAACGCTATATAGACGATCTTCTCGCTGTGGATAATCGCTATATAAATGACGCAGTGAAGGAAAAAAATCCACCTTCACTGCATTTGAAGGAAACTACAGATAGCCCTACAGGCACATCCTATTTAGATCTATATCTCTACAAAAATGAAGCGGGCATTCTCTCTCGTCGACTTTATGACAAAAGAGATGATTACAATTTCGACATCGTAAACTATCCCTTTCTGGACAGTAATATTCCAGTGGGACCTGCATATGGCGTATACATATCTCGCCTAGTAGCATTTGCTGGATCCTGTGTTACTTGTGACGATTTCAATCAACATCACAAAACATTGTTGCAGAAACTTATAAAACAGGGCTATTCCTCCAAGCGCCTCCACTCAAAGTTTCTCAAATTTGGCGATACATATCGCATGCTGATAGCAAAATACGAACGTAGTGTGCAAGATATATGGCGTTGCGTTTCGTAACTTGTGTCTAATTCCGCTTAAGCCGGGGCTAGGGGCCGTATGAACCCATGTACTTCAAGATCCTCATGGTGCTCATATGAACAGTCACAATCAAAGCGTGACTGAGATACACCATTCTCTAGATAACGACTTTAGAATGATTATTATGGATTAAGAATACTGATCAGCGATACGGATTTTATATTTTTGGAATATCATGATGTCTTGTCGGCATCATTGAAAACTGTTGACCGCTTCTCTCTTGCAGGAAACTAGCCTATGTTTATGTATACTATGATTATCTTTTTTGAATTTGGTGCTAATACTGTTATATGGATATGAAATAGGTCTTTGGATTATGCACGCGGATATTCTTTAATGGACGACGGCTGAATTATGAATGACGGACTAGACGCTTGTATTCATCAATTTATGACAAGAGATAATTGACAGGTAAGTGACACGTCAGCAGGTGACTTTTCCATGGATAGAGGCTTATACTATTCCCACGTCTCACTCGTGCACGTTAGGATAACTGTTACTGTCCGTAATAATTGACACTGTTGTTAACAGGAAATAGTGAGAAACTAATGTATGAAGGGTTTAGTGCTCAATTAGCAGATTCAATCGATTTTTTATTTGAGCTATGTATTGTAAATGTCTGGAATATCGGATACAGCTGTTAGATATCTCATGGAATATACAGCTTGGCGTCTCTCTCTGACATCGACGGGGTTAAGACGGGTGTTGGTTGGCGTTTACGGGCGTTGGTCAGCGCTGGCGGGCGTTTACGGGCGTTGGTGGGCGCTGGCGGATGTTGGGACGGGCATTAGCGGGCGTTTGCGGGCGCTGACGGCCGTTTAAACGGGAGACAGCGGGCGTTGACGGGAGTTTCACAGGCTTTGACCTGCGTTCGCGGCGAGGAGTAATTCGGTCCATACTTCATGTAAGTATCACGCGACAAACCATACAATAGTCTTAGGGAAACAATGAATCTAGTCCCAAGGCTTTACAGCTAAAAAAGACGTGGACAATGCATTCTCACACCATCAACAACTAATTTATGCTCGTATATCTCTCGATATTATTCGTCGGGCGTTTAGACGGGTGATGGCGGGCGATGACGGTCGTTGAGACGGGCGTTAGCGGGTGTTGGCGGGCGTTTTACGGGCTTTAGTGGTCGTCGACGGGTGTTGACGCCCGCGCATGCGTTGATGGGTTTTGACGCCCGTCGACGTCGGCACGTAAGATATATCCAACATTCATTAGCCAGTCATCATCAGTTGACACCAACACAATGCATTGACGGACGTTCATGCCACGCGTATTGCATTGACGAGCGTTGACGCCCGCACTTAATGCGCTGACGAGGATAGGAGGCCGAACATAGACCACGAACTCAGCCGCAGACATTTATCGGGGAAAAAATTCTGACTGATTTGTGAATAACTCCATGATTTGAATTTGAAATAATATCATTAAAATAATGTAATTTTAAGATACATTAGATATTCGGCTTGTAATACCAAATGGCCGAGAATAGTTCATAGAACAGTTGGCGTTGTATTGAAATGCCGTACCGTTAATCCAGCTGATAAATCAGTTAAGGCTTGTCAATATAAGACATTTATATTATGCCAAGCTGTATATCCCATGAGATATTTAATGGCTGTGTCCCATATTTACCATACGTAGCGCAAGTAACAAAAATCGATTTAATCTGCTAACGAAAAATTGTATCTTTCGTACATCTCTTTCTCGCTATTTGCTGATAACAATAGTGTCAACTATTATGGACAATAACAATTATCATTACGTGCACGTGCTCTTATGAATATGACTATATGCAGGCGCTTTCAAAAACCGATCCATTCAAAGCCCGTTCCTTCTCATTCACCAAACGCTATATAGACGATCTTCTCGCTGTGGATAATCGCTATATAAATGACGCAGTGAAGGATATATATCCACCTTCACTGGATTTGAAGGAAACTACAGATAGCCCTACAGGCACATCATATTTAGATCTATATCTCTATAAAAATGAAGCGGGCATTCTCTCTCGTCGACTTTATGACAAAAGAGATGATTACAATTTCGACATCGTAAACTATCCCTTTCTGGATAGTAATATTCCAGTGGGACCTGCATCTGGCGTATACATATCTCGCTTAGTAGCATTTGCTAGATCCTGTGTTAAATGTGATGATTTTAATCAACGTCATAAAACATTGTTGCAGAAACTTATAAAACAGGGCTATTCCACCAAGCGCCTCCACTCAAAGTTTCTCAAATTTGGCGATACATATCGCATGCTGATAGCAAAATACGAACGTAGCGTGCAAGATCTATGGCGCTACGTTTCGTAACTTGTGTCTAATTCCGCTTAACCCGGGGCTAGGGGCCGTATGAACCCATGTACTTCAAGATCCTCATGGTACTCATATGAACAGTCACAATCAAAGCGTGACTGAGATACATCTTTTTTTTTTTTTAGATGACGACTCTATAACGAATATTATGGATTAAGAATACTGATCAGCGATACGGATTTGATATTTTTGGAACATCATGATGTCTTGCCGGCATCATTGAAAACTGTTGACCGCTTCTCTCTTGCAGGAAACAAGCCTATGTTTATGTATACTATGATTGTCTTTTTGAATTTGGTGCTAATACTGTTATGTGGAAAATGGAATAGGTCTTTGGATTATGGACGCGGATATTCTCTAATGGACGACGGCTGGATTATGAATGACGGACTAGACGCTTGTAATTTGAGAAGATGCATACGCCTTTGTCCATGGACAAGGCATCTGCTGCCATGCCAATTACCTGCCAATTATCACCTGTCATAAGTTGATGAATGACCGACAATACATCTTAATCCTCACAACGCAATAAAACAATAATTGTCTCAGGGACCATCAATTATCTCCCTATTTTCTTATTTGCCACTAATTACTCATAATGACCCATAATTGTATCCCGCCTAATTGCAATTACCACCTCTGGACACCCACTCTTCCTAATTGCCGGTTAATTACTCCTAATTTGTTCATGATGACCCCTAACCGCCCCATAATTACCCAAATTACCACCTAATTTTTCTTCATTATCACCTTTATTACGTCATTAATGAGGGCATAGCCCCCCGCCCCGCTGCGAAAAGGAGGGCTGCTTCCGAAGGTAACGTCATCAGCGGATATGAGGTAACGTCATCGACGGATATGACTTATTCACGTCCATCCAGTCCATCGGGTCCGATGGATCCGCTGTTGTATAACTGTCCTTTTAACACCTAATCCTAAGGAGACAACAGGTCAGATTTAGTGTCAGTGTGACTGCACAAACCGGACAAAATACTATATAATTAATCTACCATGAGGTCATTTTAAGCAGCTTAAATTTGTTATAGCAATATAGCCCCTGACTCGATAAAACTATAAGACACGCACTCGAGGAAGTCGTTGGAATCAATCTCCATGATTCACAGCTCACCCTTACGTTCAGGTTTATTCCAATTAAACTGCCATTTATGCGGAAGATGAACAGGTTTTATGCGAATGAACTGAGAAAAATAGGGTTTGAGATAATTTAAGTGTGTACTCGAGAGATGACTTGGGGGCCCTGTGTGCTACCATGAGAGAATTTATATAGCGTCTCTAATTGACAGTGGGAACTATTAACTTTTCCAGATGTCACCGCTGGTGAGTCATTAGCGTAGCAACTATTATCGCCCTCAGTTTCTATTACCCTGGAGAATGATCAGCCCAGCAGTACAGCACGAAGTGTTGGGGGGAGAGTCCGAGAGAGCGGGGACCCCCCCCCCTTCTCGGCATTAGGCGAGGGAATGATGCTCTGTCAGAGCAGTTGAGAAGTAAATGTTTGTAGTCCTAAATAAGACAGGAAACTGGATAAGAAACACAAATTTGAAGTGAGAAAGGTCAAGATCAGAGATTTGTTAGAATGCAAGAATCAAATCAGGTATCACTAGAGAGCCATTCTCCATGGATATATTTATTTGGCATTCAACTTCAAGGTACCTCATCTGAAGAGAGTACATAATAATAATCAATGAACAATAAAGCACACACGAACAAAATAAACAACTGGTTATAGGTTACTGAATTTGAAACACAACGATGATTTTATTATCGATTTCTTCAGTAATAACATATAATAGGGTCATTGTTGTGTTTAAATTTAGTAATTTCTCTCATAAAATCCAGCCATTTTTTATTTCTTTTTGAGGTAGAACATTTTTTAACTAATGACTGAACTGAAGAACTGATGCAATGTTGTATAGGCTGGATATATAAAACGTGCAGTATAATATGCCTTCAATCTCAACGAAATTCCAAGACCAGCAAATGAGTGAAAACGGATACTATCGGAATGTGTGTGGTATCGGAATGTGTGTCAACATTACAATGTAAATTAGGCTAAAAATAGATTACTCAGGAATCTCCAGTTTAATACTGGATTCAAGTGTACTAGTCATATTATAGATATCTCATAGTACATGTAGATCTAATAGACTGATTACGACGTACGAGCGAGCGCACACATGAATGTGTGCTTTTAATATAGATATAATTAAAATATTTTTTGGAAGCTGACGTTTTAGAACAACAACAACGACCACCGAAAGCCAACAAAAGATTTACCTTCATTGGACCTCTGACGCTTCTGTGAGAAGAAGTTTTTCAAAGTTGCTTGGCGCTTCATGACATTGATTTATAAAATACATGTCAAGAGATATTCGTGGCTCGGTAAAACGTCGCAGCAGACGAAATAACAACCTCCATTCTCCGATCAAATGATTTGCTTCCTTCATGCATCGTGGCATATACAGCTCGCCTGACGCGAGATTCTGGGATTTCGGTAGCCTTCCGCAATACCACCGGCTAACAGCGACCAGCATGATCACGAGGGTTCCCGAATATTTCCAACAATTTACGGCAGATGTTTGGGAAGCGTGGCGTGGACTATTAGGGAAAACATGGCGGAGCTACCTGGAAACGTATAATGCCGACATATTTTGGCAAGTACCATTAAAGTTACTGATATTTTCGAGAGCTGGGCGCATCATTTTTTTTTTGCTTTAGTGCTGGGCGGCCGAAGTTAGTCCCAGGCGCTTAAAAGTCACAGTGAAGAATACAGCCAAGGGTTCCTGATGCGCATGACAGTGCACTCGAGTCATCAATAAATAATAAAAAATTAATTATCAATCAAATTTTCATCAGAATTCGATCAGCTCAGAACTTGCTGGTAACAATGCCCTAATGCACGTTCATGCCAAAAATGAACTAATGTCAACGGTTCTCCTTATTTTGCCGACGAAAGGATTCGTATGGACTGACTCATTACCGGACAATTTGCGATCTGTAGCCTACTTCGTAGGAAAAATACGAAACTCAAAAGTCGAATTACTAGTAAATGAAACAAAACAGGAATAAAACTACTCTACGTTGCTGGTCGTATCCATATGCTGTGTCCTTTAGCTCTAGTATAATATACCAGCGAAGACAAGCTTATTACCCACAATTCGCAGGACAGAACAAAACATAAAGCACAGAACAAGTGGTGAACCATGCAAAAAGAGGACGGAAGAAGAAAAAAACAATATTTTTATTCGTGATTTTTTTAATTATTTTTGTTTAGCACACCCGTGATAAACTTGGTTCCAAAGGCTGATTTAAGAATAGATATTGGGATTAACAAGATAATTGTTGACTAATGATTGATACTTGTTTACCGAGTTCAATTGCATATAGGTAAATTATAGGCGTCATTCAATATTCAGCCTTCGTCCAAGAAATAAGGCTGATTAAACAATGATGGGCAATGAGTAACAGATTAGAACCTGCTGAATGACCACAGAATGACCATCAAATTACATCAATTTACACATTTTTTATATGAAATTATTTATTCGTTCATTTATCAGCAGATTTATACACCTGACCTACGAAGTAGGGTTCAACATGATTTAAGTGTGTACCGTGAGCTAAGTCATATTTTTGCAAATTTCGAGGTTTCTATGTCACCTAATTAGATCAGAAATTGACCCAATTAGGTCAGGTTCACTGACATTGACCTAATTAAGCGCATTTCGATGGTCTTAGGAGGCATTAAGCATGTTTTTGTCAATTTCGAGATTTATATGTCACCTAAGTAGGTCAAATTTTCATCAAAAGTTAGTCAGCTCAGAACTTGCTGGTAACAGTCCCCTAATACACGTTCATGCCAAAAATCAAGGTTCTAATGTCAACGGTTCTCCTTATTTTGCCGGAGAAAGTATTCGGATGGACTCACTGACTGACTCACTCGTTCATTACCGAACAATTTGCAAATGAGAGCCTACTTCGTAGGAAAATGAAATGATGATTTGTTTGGTTTGAACAAATATTAAATAGTGTCATTACATGAGTAGTGTGACTAACGTCACAGGACCTACGAAGTACGGCGAGAAAGATGACTTGGGGGACAAACGTAATGTTATATGTCACCTAAGTAGGTCAAATTCTCATCAAAATTAGGTTAGCTCAGAACTTGCTGGTAACAGTCCCTTAATGCACGTTCATGCCAAAAATCAATGTTCTAATGTCAACGGTTCTCCTTGTTTTGCCGACGAAAGGATTCGGATGGACTCACTGACTCACTCACTCATTACCGGACAATTTGCAAACGAGAGCCTACTTCGTAGGAACATTGTCATTGGCATGCACGATGAGGGATTTTCCAGACAACTATTTAGATATTGTCGAAAAGCTCGGACTATCGTCTTTGAAACAAATATAAGCATAGATCTATCACATTTATGTTCAACTTCCAGGGTGGATCGACACTAGCTTAAATATGGTAAGACCACCGTTACAGACGTCGGTAAAGTCAACTGATTAACTATGTCAAGGGAACAAAGAGTATCATTAACCCTCGAACAGTTCAGAATCTCATCATGCAGGGCACTTGCTCGATGGCCAGTGGACACTTCGAGTTCAAGTTATCCAGAACTCTGGATGTGATAGAAAGCGACAGGGTCTGCTCTTGCATATTTTATTCCCATGAAACCACGATACATTTCATTGAAATAAAGTAATAAGAAAGTAAATGATTTAATCCGTCAAGGAAGTTGCTCGCAGTGCAGTAATTCTTGAATATTTATACCTGTCAATCATCGTAAAAACCACTCTGTACCTGAGCCTATAAAAGGTTGTGGTTATCAAGTTGATAACATCGACGCGAATCGACACCGACTGATGTTTGGTTACATATTTTGATTATCTTGTTAACATGAGTGTTGCTATTATGAGTGTTCATGTGCATGTTTTCGTCATCCTTCTCGGATGTGTAACAATATCAGGCGTGTATATGACTATAGAAACGGAGTCTAAACAATTAGGATTACTAGATGAGAATCAGTTCACTCCAGAAAATTGCCGGTTTCAACCGGGTGGAAGACTAGATTGTAGCCATAGACGGTTTCACGACGTGCCGAATTCTACATTTCCAGACGAGCTACAATGGATAGATATGAGCCACAATGTCATAACACTGATATCAAATGGAACTTTCCATAGACAGATTTTGTTGAGTTTCCTTGACCTGTCTTTCAATCAGATTGTCATACTGCAAGTTAATGCTTTCGAAGGTCTGAAGCGTTTGAAGCATCTAAATCTCGGGTTCAACAAACTACCGCTCAGTAAGGATACGTACACACCACCTCTGATGCGGAACATGCCGAACCTTCAAATCCTACACATAGAAGGTAACACAGATGTCAAAAGTGTGTCAGTATATGAGAAACCGTCATGTCCTCAAGAAGCTTTTCAAGAAATGAGCGAGTTAAGAGAACTTTACACGGACATTCCTCCAAACATCAAACTCGTAGATTGCTTTGGGAAGCTGCGTCATCTACAAACGTTATCGTCAGGCAGCACGTGGTACGGTTGCAAAGTGACAAAAATAGAAAATTCCACATTTGATGGCTTTGGATCGGTATTGCGTGAGTTACGTTTGATTTACTGTCGAATTACTGATATTGAACCTGGTGCCTTCGAACCTCTACACGGACTATCCATCCTGGACCTTACCTATAATCAGAATTTAACTCTAAATAGAGCATTGACAAGTTTATATAGCTTACAGGGTAGGAATATGAGCGAGATAAGCCTGCAGCACGTTAATTCAGCAGATACAACATTTGAAAATTTCCAGTTGTCGTCGAATAATACCAAGTACCTGAAGAACATATGTGTGAAATATATAGATGTTTCTTCTAACTATATATTTGTTCTCGACAACCAGTATCCCCCAACATTCGGGAACCCGGAATGCCTGCAAAAGTTACGGATGCAAAAACACGCTATCAGAACAATACCTTCAACATTTCTACGCTTCGTTTTAAGAATGAGGCACTTGGACTGGGTAGATGTCAGCGGTGGGTTTTCACAGGAATCTGACAGAAGCCTCATCAACGGAAACCAAGAGTACGGAAATATGTGGAAAAGTAATTTGAACTCAGTACCATTTCCCAATACAGTGATTTCGCTGAACGTTAGTCGCTTGGGCACGTGGATTGACTGTGATAATATAGCATTCACTGGTGCGCAGCGTCTACGGAATCTAGACGCATCTTATAACTCCATAACAGATTGTCGATGTTCAATTATGGGATTGGAGAGCTTAGTGAACGTTAACATATCCGGATCCGACTGCTCACTGATCTCACCAAGATTCTTCCAGCCTTTTCCAAACCTGATAACTTTAACATTTCGAGAATCCAGACTGAATATTGGCCTGGAAGAGTACCAAAAAGGTGATATATTTCAGTTGCTAACCCGGTTGCGCTACATTGACTTGTCCAGAAACGATTTTCTTCGAATTCATCCCGATATTTTCAAGCCCATGTTAAATTTATCAGCGGTATATTTAAAAAGCAATAAATTTCTGTCGGTTCCGGTTGCTGTGCTATATGTCCCCAATCTTCGTTTTCTTGATCTTTCTGAAAACGTAATTTCGTACTTTCAACCGGAAGAGATGATACATTTCGATCAGCTGAATTTAGAAGCTATAAAACAAGGCTCCCGATTTATCCTGGATATATCTAGCAACCCTTTATCTTGCACATGTGAAACTTTACGTTTTGTGGATTGGATTCTTAATACTGATGTTAAATTGGTTAGGGGTAGATATCTTAATTGCTCCGTCACAAACGGAACTACTGTGCCATTCCATGCCTTGAAAAATGAGCTGAAAGATTTGAAAATCCGCTGCGTCAGCCCGTTTTGGATCATTTTTTCAGTAGTTGCTTGTTCAGTTGTGGTTTTACTCGTTGTTTTCAGCGCATTGGCCTACCGTTTCAGATGGCACATTCGATACTGGTTTTTCACTCAATGTCGAAACGGTTACGATCCCATCGCGCACGAATTTGAATATGACGGATTTGTGTGCTACAATCATCACGATTACCGATGGGTGGTTCACAGTCTCCGACCGTTTCTCGAAGAAGGCAAGAATCAGTGTAAACTCTGCCTTCATCACCGAGACTTTCCTGTCGGGCAACCGATACAACAAAACATCGTGGATGCCATCAACGTGAGTAGAAAAATATTGTTCGTGATAACAGAACAATTTGTGACCTGTGACTGGGGCGAGTATGAGATCGAAATGGCAGGCATGAGATCCGTCAGAGAAGGGGGAGACAACCTGATGATAGCCATACTTCTCGAGGACATCCCCGTCAGACAGATGCCCAAGGTTGTCCTCAATCTGTGGCACCGGATTACTTTTCTGGTTTGGTCAGATAGTCCTCCAGAACAAAAGATATTCTGGGAACGACTCGAAAAGGCCATGAAAAAATGATCACTCAAAACATTTATCAGTGAACACAGTCCAGTAATTACGAATTTCAATAACGTTACCAAATTGAGAAAGGAAATGCCCACTTCATATGTTCTGGTACTGGAAACAATAACAATACCCTAACCGTGTTGATGTATGTTGTTGTTGTTGTTAAGGTTAATGGATTACTGATGACTTATTAACACGATTTAACCCTATCAGACCTGTGAGGGTTGGGGAGGAGCGGGGGGGGGGGGGGGGGGGGGGGGGTTGGCATTCTGTCCCCCCCATCAAACTTTCTATCCTATATCCGGAACAACAAAAACTTAGCTGACACTCCGTGACGTTGTAGCTTTTCGTATTGGAGTCATTTTGTGCCTATTTGCATGACCCGCGAGCAGAGGATCATGGGCAAATTCAAAATGGCGACCATGTGGGGGTACCAGAAAAGTTATGTTTTCGTCATTTTTCTTCTCTGCGCGGAAAAGTGGGCAAAAACCATCTTATTTCACATGAAACTATTATATATTTACTAACTTATTTTTGCGAGAAAATGACACAAATAAAAAAATCGACAAATCTGACCGAAAAATCGACCCCCAAAATAGCTTTTTGAAAATAACGTCACTGTGACGTCATCACAGCGACCATCTTGGATTTTTTCTACATTTTCTGATGGAGCTTGACAGCCCCCTAGCTCAGGGGGTAAGAAAAATATTTAAAAGTGGAAAGTGGAGCTGAATATGCAATGTTTACGTACTATTTTTGGCGATAACGCCTCTTCGTTTTCACACGAGATGACAAATAAAGGTATGTTTTCCGTTGGAATTGCAATTCGGAATTAAATTTCTTTGATTACTTTACATTAATTTCCGCAGAATTTGTCTAATTAACCTAATTTTAATCAGAGAGATTTAATTGTTATTCACGTAAAGTTCAATATATTTGAATCAGGTGGTAGCCATATTTAAATCAGGAGCTTCTGTGGCTCTACTCGACTGGTCTTGCGAGAACAATTTTTCCATGTAATTAATGCAGTTTATATTGTTTATTAGATTTTCTAATTAGCTGAGTAGGTAGCAGTTTATATATCTCACTAGAGATTTTGTTTTTATGACGTGGTCCATAGTGCCAGTTAGGCTCATGTTCTCCTTGATGCATATCTATGTACATATAAAGACAAATTAAATATAATATTAGAACATATTATCATTCGTATATTTCTGAGGCCGATATTGCTTCGTAAATGCTGTGTTTATATATGCCTCGTATGCAATAATTTCTTTATTTGCTGGAGTGTTTTTGATTTTCCCGTTCTATCACTGGAAAGTTTCAATCAACGTCACAAACGAGCTCTAGTTTTTTTTCTACCGTAACAACATTGCATTACGGGATACGTTCCAGTTTTAAAGTAATTGATTGGCCAATTCAAATTATCGAAGTTAATTTTCATTGGTCTATGAGGAAATGAGAAGCAAATTCAGCCAATCAAATAGTTTCTGTGAAGGTTTATTAGTTCGTCACGTGATCTATTAAGCATTTGGTGATTTGGTGATTAATATCACGAACTGATTAGAAAATACGCTCCGAACCGTGCAAGATCACTGGAAAGTTTCAATCAACGTCACAAACGAGCTCTAGGTTTTTTTCTACCGTAACAGCATTGCATTACGGGATACGTTCCAGTTTTAAAGTAATTGATTGGCCAATTCAAATTATCGAAGTTAATTTTCATTGGTCTATGAGGAAATGAGAAGCAAATTCAGCCAATCAAATAGTTTCTGTGAAGGTTTATTAGTTCGTCACGTGATCTATTAAGCATTTGGTGATTTGGTGATTAATATCACGAACTGATTAGAAAATACGCTCCGAACCGTGCAAGATCACTGGAAAGTTTCAATCAACGTCACAAACGAGCTCTAGGTTTTTTTACCTGCGGCACGCAGGTCTACGGGAGGCTCGCGTTGTTGTTGTTGTTGTTGTTCTTGTTCTTCTTCTTGTGACTTTTTGAAATGCGCATGCGCTAAGAGAGTGTGATCTCTGCCACACTTTTCTTTTCAACCTCCGATCTCACATGAACTGTCTTCAAGCGCGTTTGAATTCATTTGCAACTATATTCGGTGGAATGAATTATTGCTTCGTTAATTTCCGGATTGGATTTATTATACATGAGAATAGTGTGAATAACGTCAAAGAACCTACGAAGTAGGGTAGGCATTAGGACTCCGATACGCACTGAACTCTTGGACCGCCAGTTGAAATTCTGCCAATATTAAGATTGGCTCGGCTCAAGTTAGAATCACCAGTGATTTTAATCAAAAATCACCAGAAATTTTCATCAAAAGTAGGTCAGCTCGAAACATGCTGGCAACAGTCCCCTAATGCACATTCATGCCCAGTGTGAATAACGTCACAGGACATAAGAAGTAGGGTAGGCATTAGGACTCCGACGCACGCTGAACTATTGGACCCCCAGTTGAAATCCTGCCTATATTAAGATGGGCACGGCTCAAGTTAGATTCACCAGTGATTTTAATCAAAAATCACCAGAAATTTTCATCAAAAGTAACATGCTGGTAACAGTCCCCTAATGCACCTTCATGCCAAAAATCAAGGTTCTGATATCAACGGTAACACTCAGATATAACATATCTCTCAGATATAACATATATATAAATATTAATATTCATGTCACTGTTCCATTGTTTCTCTTGTTGTATTCCTCTTAAAATTTTGTACTCTGCCTTTGACTGGTGTTTGAACAATAAAATCTTGAATCTTGAATGCTTATTTTGCCGACGAAAGGATTCAGATGGACTCACTCATTACCGGACAATTTCAAATGGTAGCCCACTTCGAAGGGACAAAAATGACTATGTAGTATTTAATGAGTTAGACACCCCTGTGCGCGAACAATACCTCACAGTCGTGCAGTTATACTGAGCACTTTCGGTTACAAGCATGACATTTTGCAAATAGCTATTTTGAATGATTCTCTTTCGGAACACGGCTTCTATCCTCATTCTCGCAAGCCAGGGCCTTGATTCGGTGGTATTGATGTTCCCGTCCTCTTCCGCACTCAGAATTCCTTTAGAATAGCATTAATCACTTCCGTAAATTCAATACTTATGTGTATCAGCAGACAATGCGCAGACACATATTGCATTTGACATCATTCTCTCAAGACGGAGCCCTTTTCTGCTAGAATTTACTGGTTCTATACAAAATTTACGTTACTTTGTCAATCAGTTTTACGTATGGAATTACGTCATATATAGCAGTTACTGGCCATAAAAACGATCTAGTTGACCTCGTGGCCAAAAGCTATGGCCTTTGTTTTCCTGGAGGGGTTTTTGAGTTTGATTTTGATACTTAGATACCTTTCGCAACGCAGTAATTTTCGCGAATGCAACAATTTGATCTATCAAAAGATATTAACGAGAATTCGACATCATTCTCTTACACACAGACCTTGTTTAGTGAACTAGCCCCGAAACTTCGCACATGAATCACCTTCGGAATGACTTAGTGACAAACATATTCGCGAATTGAGTATAGGAAGATATCCATAGATACTGACTAGAAATGTGTCTTGTTTGCAGAATTTGATTTTAAAGAAAAGAAATTAATAAAATTAGCAACCTTCGAAAATACTTGGCCGAACATGTCAGATGAGATGATATTTCCTAAGAATTAAATAGTTAATCATTTATATAGAAGAAGCAAACCATGTCTTGGTATTGACTTGCTGCGTGGAAAAGGGTGGCAAGCAATTTAGTTCGCAGATGATAACGAACGTAAATGCAGAAACCTAATTAATTATTTTAATCGAATATCAAGACTGTAACAGGCCTCAATTTAAATAGTGAAAAAGTGTCATTATGCCTCTTGGACAGTTCGATAAAGCCTTAAATCCCATTCCGTAGTTTCACAGATCGAAGTGATAGACCTGATACTAAATTTATTGAAAAATAACTTCGAAGGAAATATAAATTTTCCATTTTGATCAGCAAATTAAGCGAGAAGGGAGACTGAAGAGCACAGATTTTCGCGCTATGACTAAATCCTCGAAATTTGTTTGGATTTCCAAATATTTGAAAGCCTTTTTGATTTGCAAAAAGTAACAACTGAACCGAATGTTTTGAAACTTGGCATACACGAGACTTGTACCAAAACATTGCCAAAGCGATCATGGTGAGTTCGTTTGTCAATTCAGTATAGACGGCACGGCCGAGTCAAAATCGTCCGATTTTGAATGGGGAAAGTGAATATATATATATGGTATCAGAACTATTACGCAATCCCTACAATTGTGGGTTACAAGTTGAAAAATACTTCCCTTGGCATAAAAACACTGGCAGATGGCGCTTTTTTCTACAATTACCACTACCTCCGCTGATATATCTTTCACTGTATTATTGCCACTGCCGCAGGTTTTGACTACAATGTAGTCATTTCTCACTTGTTCTACCGTAACAGCATTGCATTACGGGATACGTTCCAGTTTTAAAGTAATTGATTGGCCAATTCAAATTATCGAAGTTAATTTTCATTGGTCTATGAGGAAATGAGAAGCAAATTCAGCCAATCAAATAGTTTCTGTGAAGGTTTATTAGTTCGTCACGTGATCTATTAAGCATTTGGTAATTTGGTGATTAATATCACGAACTGATTAGAAAATACGCTCCAAACCGTGCAAGATCACTGGTCCACCGTTTGAAGCTCGCATCTGAGCCCATTCAACCCGGGTCATGGATCGTTTGTATATTATTGTGAACAGTGAACAATTTGACTTGATTAAATCTGTTTGAATATATTTGTCATAATGTCGAATATTGACTCACTACCGCCCCACATTGTACAGTAAGTTTTAAATAGTGTTTTAGAATTGATCAAGAATTAAATGATCATTTTTCTGATTAACACGGAATATTATTTATAATTTACACTTTGTGCTTGGAGTTAGAACTGATATAGATATAATTTATCAGTTGTAAAGAGAGATTGTTTTATTGATTCAACGATGAAGCGAACAGCTTACACCTGATGAACTGTTAGAAATGTCAAATATAATTTGTCATACATCTCCTAAACTCCAGGACCTTGGTCTTTTTAACCCTCAAGAACCTGGCCGGATAGCTGATTATGACGTGTTACTCCAGTATTAACGGTAACGCATGTTGTGTTTCAGTTATAATGAAAGTTGGTTTGAAATGATTTTTTGCTTGTATTTTGATATAATAAATTACTGTTTTCTTTGGATTACTTTCGGACTTGATATAGTTATTCCCCGATGCCATTTATTGATGTCGCTACGTCGACGCCCCGTGTCTATTGCCTTGCTACGGCCAGATTGGGCTTCCATCCCCAGTACCTCTGCTTCTACAGAGTCAAAGCTATCCCAGGGATACAGATGAAAGCATATTAACAACGAACGCCAGATACGCCTAACGATTTTCGTTGCGGTATTACGTCAACGAAGGTTACCACAACTTCCTCAAGTGGAGAACGTCCTGACAATTGGAGGTTGATATCAGATAACTCCAGTCAGGAGACGCCCCACAATTTAACGAGTTAGGTGCAAGATTGGCATTTTTAGATATTTCCCAAATTTTCTATGCTTTAACATGGTGCTAAATAGCATACTTGGCAATATTGTGCAGATATTTTTGCTAAACTCCGCAGTAGGCAGAAAAGTTGGTTACTTTAATAGCACATTTAATTCACATCTTAGCTTGCTAAGGGCATTTCACGTTTCACTTAACACTACCCTTAGCTTTTCGCCATGATTCGGCATGTATTTCACACGGCGCCATCTATCCCGAGGGAGATAATCCTGTTCGAAAGCTGTTCTCAAAGCATCAAGTCACATGTCCGCCTCATTTAAACGAGCCAATGAAATTATCTGTATTTAAATATTTCTCAGACATCAGACATGTTAGTTTCACGAGGCGCAAGACTGAGGGATTCTAAGCGAGACCAAAACGAAGTGTGAGAGTTAGCTATTTTATTTCTCACTCTAATGGAGCATGCTTATTTGTTTTTCTCAAGAAAAATCATATTACATACGGCCTAACATATTTGAGAAAATTAAAATCGGCGGCAGTTCACAGGAAAATGATATGCCTTCTATTTTGTGATGGGGGCACTTCGAGGCCCACCAAGGGATCATTCCAATCACTCGCTTTCTGGAGGTGTGTCTTCATTATATGTATGTGATTGCGCCGATGTCGGATGTAACGGGACCAATCGGATGTGACCATTTGGGAAACGCCCTATTATACTCAGATAGCACCCGTTACCGCATGGCTAAGAGCAGAAGTTTCTACGTATGATCGTGCCATGCGTTCGGATGATGCTATATTCAATATTTAGCACTTTTATAATCTACTCTAATAAGAAGATAATCCCAGTAAAATATTTGTAACGCCGTGTCGGAGAAAGGACAATATATTCAAAATATAGCACGTTTATAATATTATCTAATTAGAATAGATTCGCACTTAAATATGTAGGTGACGTTTGAGAACACACAATATATTGAATATTTAGCACATTGATAATATCATCTAATTAGAAGAGATTCGCAGTTAAATATCCGTCGGGCGTCAGAGAAAGACAATATATTCAATATCGAGGACCTTTATAATATCATATAATTAGAAAAGATTCGAACTTAAATATGTAGCTGGCGTCTGGGAAAAGACAATATATTCAATATTTAGCACCGTTATAATATCATCAAATTAGAATGTATTCGCATTTAAATATGTAGGTGACATTTGAGAACAGATAATATATTGAATATTTTGAGAGATTCGCACTTAAATATCTAGTTGGTGTCCGAGAAAGACAATATATCCAATATTTAGCACCTTTATAATATCATCTAATTAGAAAACATTCGCACTTAAATATGTAGCTGGCGTCTGAGAAAAGACAATATATTCAATATTTAGCACTTTTATAATCTATACTAAATAGAAGAGATTCGCAGTTAAATATCCACGAGAGACTTTTTGGAGAGAAGACAATGTATTCAATATTTAGCACTTTTATAATCTAGTCTAATTAGAAGATATTCGCATTATATATCTGTAACACCGTGTCGGAGAATGGACAATATATTCAAATTTAACACCTTTATAATATTATCTAATTAGAATATATTCGCACTTAAATATGCAGCTGACGTCTGAGAACAGACAATATATTGAATATTTAGCACCTTTGTAATATCATCTAATTAGATAAGATTCGCAAATATGTAGCTGGCGTCTGGGAAAAGACAATATATTCAATATTTAGCACTTTTATGATCTACTCTAATCTAATAATATCATCTAATTCGAAGAGATTTGCACTCAAATATCTAGCTGACGTCCGAGAAAGACAATATATTCAATATTTAGCACCTTTGTAATATCATCTAATTAGATAAGATTCGCAAATATGTAGCTGGCGTCTGGGAAAAGACAATATATTCAATATTTAGCACTTTTATAACCTACTCTAATTAGAAGAGATTCGCATTAAAATATCAGTAACACCGTGTCGGAGAAAGGACAATATATTCGATATTTAGCACCTTTATAATATCATCTAATTAGAATATAATTTTGATTGTTGCAATCAAGTACCAAAGGAAGATGTTGTTTTTGGCGTGTTGTTTCTTTCGAAATTACATTGAAAGGGGCCGATTGTCTCCGAACCACCTTCGGTCATTGGGTGCATACCAACATAGAGTGTGGTTGAATGATTGGTTTGTTGTGTCAGTAAGTATGAGTACATGTCAGCTGTCGGCATCAGTGAGGTTGCCTTTATATCGCCCGTTCTGTAGGCACCAATCCAGCTTTACTTGGGACTGTCTTAAACATCCTATATACCAGCACATGCGCGTTGTTTAACCAGGAAGAACGATAGAATAATCTAACTGTATTTTCGTTATTAGAATAGCACAAATACTAGTGCTGAAAAATTGGGCGAGTCCCGTGCAGGATTCGAACCAGCGACCCCAGAGTCAGGCACCTACTCGCCAGCACTGTATGTCGGCGACCTAAATCACTCGGCCAACGGGCCTCCCACAAAAATAGGAGGTAGTCTTGAAAGCGAACATACAATATACCCCTCTGATGATCGTAATGATACAGCTCCCACAGCTGAATAGATATATATTATCATTTAGAAAGTGATCGTATAACAGTATTTTCGTTATTTTGGGATTACACTTTCTTAGAATAGCACAAATATCTTAGAATAATCGGTTATTGTCTGAATGAAGTTGCACAGACCACAAATGAAAATGTACTTGCGACTGTCTTAAACATCCTTATATACCAGCGCATGCGCGTTATTTAACAAGGAAGAACGATAGAATAATCCCTGTTATTGTCAGAGGAGTAGCACAGACGAGCAAAGAAGGTGTACTTGCGACTGCCTTAAACATCCTTATTTCACCAGCCCATGCAAGTTTGAAAATATGTAGCATTTGTGCCAATTATACAATATATTTTCTCTAAGGAGCGGCAGTCGGACAATTTCGAGCTGCGATTTAGAAGAAATATTCAATATTTATCATGGCTGCAATTTAAAAGAAATATTCAATATTTAGCATTTGTGCTAATTATACAATACATTTTCTTTCGGGAGAGGCAGTCCGACAATTTGCGTTTGCGAGTTATCATAAATATTGAATATTTCTTCTGGCTGCAGTTTAGAAAAAATATTCAATATTTAGCATTTGTGCTAATTATACAATATATTTTCTATGGGAACAGGCGAGTCAAGGTGCTAACTAGCAGTAATCCTAGAAATTATCTTCAAAGTAGCACACCCCTTTCTAAATATCACTGATTTTAGAAATTGTTTGCAAAGTAGCAGATCTGCTAAATAGCATGCGAGACAATAATAATCATTTCTGCACCTTAATGCTCAAGTGGAGACCGTCCTGACAATTGGAGTTTGATATCAGATAATTCCAGTCAGGAGACGCACCCACAATTTAACATGGTGGAGATATTCAGTTATACCAGTTTGGCTTCAGTCAAAATGGATAATTGATAGCATGCAAGAAACCAGTACTAATCCAGTTAATGTTGTTCTACTGGTCCACATTGTTTGTTTGTTGATTAACTTTAAATCTTTGCAAGTATATGATGATCTACTGTATACATTTTATTATCTTGTTGAAAGTAGTTCCGACTTTAGTAGCTCTGATTTTCACCACCTCTGTCTTTCCACACATTTCTGACACAGGTGAACCAATCGATAGTCTGTATTGGTGTTTCCATTTCATCCAGTCCATGACCTGGAGGTTGGAATCAATTGTATACATATTTAATATCAAAACTCCCTTCACTGAATATCTTTATGGCCTTCATTATCTTTCATTCTTCCGTCATACACAACAAGATGAAATCCATTATACCAGTTCGCACATTTCATACGTGTACTTATTAGAACTGGGACCTG
Source organism: Hanleya hanleyi (assembly GCA_036873755.1). NCBI lineage: Eukaryota > Metazoa > Mollusca > Polyplacophora > Lepidopleurida > Hanleyidae > Hanleya > Hanleya hanleyi. The sequence continues at coordinate 52,475 of JAVTVY010031998.1, read as the reverse complement.
ACCATGTTACAAGAATTTGCAAAAGTATGAAATGAGAACTGAGTACTATGAGAACTTAATGTAATCTATGAGTGATCAATAATATGAATCCTGAAGAACAATGATGGATCTTGACCACTGGTTAGATTGGAGTTCAATAATGTTCATGTTAGTGGCATGACCATGATAAGAATCCAGGATATTATAATCTAGAACAGGATTGTTTATTGATATATTTATTGATTTTCTTTTTGTCTAATTGTCTTCTGTTCAAGTCAATTGGCATCGGTAAAACCTGAAATGTATATCAGGATCTGGTTCTTTCATCTAATGATAGTGTCCGTTTGGTTCCAGACCATGGGGGCTGAACAAAGCATGTGAAATGTGATCGTATGACAAATAAATGACCAGTGGTATGGGCTTAAAATAAAAAAAACACATTGGGAAAGGTTCTATCCATGCTATCAGTCAAAAATCTCAATATGTAGGCCTACATGTGGAATGTAGCCACTTCTTTGATTCAACTGCAATTCAGAATAAGTTGTCAGAATATCAGGTTTTAACAAGCAAATTATTTTTCATCAAAAGATATCTGATGGTGTATGTACATACCATCTGGACTTCAAACTGCATTGTACTCCAAAGAGGTTTTGTGGCATACAAGTGTCACACCACACATGTGGATGTCACTAAACTGTTAGGATAAATGAAAAGAAAAGGTTTACAATGTTGTCAAAAAGTATATGTATACTATTTATCAGCTTTATTAAATAAGTTTACAGACTCAAGCAGGTAGATCAATTTGGTGCTTCTGCAAAGTCAAACCATTATTCAACTGTTTTCACTCGTTCATTTTAAATGGACTGTAAAGTTGAGAATGGTATCCTGAGGCAAGGTAATTTGATAGGTTCAAGAATAATTTTTAATTCAGTGTATTGAAGTGTTAATTGACATGTATGCTCCTGGGGGATGAACCTTTGAAATGGGAATTGGGACAGATTACAAGCGTCTAGTCCGTCATTCATAATCCAGCCGTCGTCCATTACAGAATATCCGCGTCCATAATTCAAAGACCTATTCCATATTCCATATAACAGTATTAGCACCAAATTCAAAAACACAATCATAGTATACAAAAACATAGGCTTGTTTCCAGCAAGAGAGAAGCGGTCAACAGTTTTCAATGATGCCGGCAAGACATCATGATGTTCCAAAAATATCAAATCCGTATCGCTGATCAGTATTCTTAATCCATAATATTCGTTGTAAAGTCGTCATCTAAAGAATGATGTATCTCAGTCACGCTTTGAATGTGACTGTTCATATGAGTACCATGAGGATCTTGAAGTACATGGGTTCATACGGCCCATAGTCCCGGGTTAGGCGGAATTAGACACAAGTTACGAAACGTAGCGCCATAGATCTTGCACGCTACGTTCGTATTTTGCTATCAGCATGCGATATGTATCGCCAAATTTGAGAAACTTTGAGTGGAGGCGCTTGGTGGAATAGCCCTGTTTTATAAGTTTCTGCAAAAATGTTTTGTGACGTTGATTAGAATCATCACATTTAACACAGGATCTAGCAAATGCTACTAAGCGAGATATGTATACGCCATATGCAGGTCCCACTGGAATATTACTATCCAGAAAGGGATAGTTTACGATGTCGAAATTGTAATCATCTCTTTTGTCATAAAGGCGACGAGAGAGAACGCCCGCTTCATTTTTATAGAGATAGAGATCTAAATAAGATGTGCCTGTAGGGCTATCTGTAGTTTCCTTCAAATCCAGTGAAGGTGGATATATATCCTTCACTGCGTCATTTATATAGCGATTATCCACAGCGAGAAGATCGTCTATATAGCGTTTGGTGAATGAGAAGGAACGGGCTTTGAATGGATCGGTTTTTGAAAGCGCCTGCATATAGTCATATTCATAAGAGAACAGATACAGGTCAGCCAACAGGGGTGCACAATTAGTACCCATTGGAATACCTATATGCTGCTGATATATTGTGTTGCCAAATTTCACATAGATATTTTTAATGAGAAATTGAAGCAATTCTATAAACAAAGAAACATCCCATGAATGATATCTCTTGTATGTAGTCGAGCTAAAGAATGCTTCATAGCTTCCGAAATTAATATATCTACGATCAGTTTTCTTGAACACAGATACTATTAATGAATTTATACGGTCAATAAGGTCCTGATGAGGGATTGTAGTATAGAGGGTCGAGAAATCACATGTGGATACATGTCTGTACGGTATGTGACCTTTAGCATCAAGTTCTTCCCTAAGACATTTTGAGTTTTTCAATATCCACATACATTCAACGCCAGAGTTCTTAGAAATAGTGGCGCAATACCTTTCCCAAAATGCTTTTACCTCCTGAAGGGCCCTCGTCAATAGGGTTGAAAGAAGCTTGGTGGTGCAGCTTCTAGAACCAGCTATGAATCTAGCTTTGTATGGTGATTTATGCACTTTGGGAGTCCAGTATAGTTTTGGTATGTCGTTATGATTGGTTGGAAGACAAATACCTCTTTCCCTGAGAAACTTTTTGTGATTGTTAAATAAATCTTCCAGAGTAAATACAGTTTGGGAGTAAGTAGACGTATTTGATGAAGATATGTCTACACTCAATTCTTTAACCAGCACCTGGTAATAGTAATATTTACATATGAATATTATATTATTCGGAGCTTTGTCTGCTGGGATTATGACGAATTTACTCTGGAGATTTGCTAGAACTTCTTGCGAATTGAGGTTTCTCAGTACTTGTTTTGCTTGGGGAAGAGTACTTCTGTCAATATGGCGGATTGTTTCAACGTCCTTGCTCTTGGTGAGGTCCAGCCAATCAGCGAGTACTGTAGGTTCAACTTTTTCTCGCTTAGACCAATCAATAACGTACTGTTCCAATGCAGACAGGACTATCTTCTGGTCGGCCTTCAGATTTATTCTTCTTGGCTCTCTATATTTAGGTCCTTTCATCAGGAGTAATTTCAGATCCTTATCACTCACCACATCAAGGTCACCAGTCACAATATGTTTGCATGGTGTATAGATAAAGTTCGACAATTCACAATCACAACTATAGCCTCCTGACGTGTATAAGTTCCAGTCAAACTCCTTGACAGCATTGGAGTAATTGAATATTTTGGTGGCTATAGATTTAGTATACCTATATGAAATGCAAGGAGGTTCTGTGAAATTGAAATAGTTTGGTACAGCGTTGCGTACCTCTGGATCATTCAGGATTCGAGGTAAATTAATGATGTCCAGTCCTTTATCTAAGTACTTGAGTTTCAAGAAAAGCCGATCTTGAGATGTTTCGATTATGTTCACTGGACGATACAACCGAAAATACGCTATATCTTGACATACTTTACTGATTTTTGATGATATTATATTTCCTGAAGACGCAGATTGTTGTATATCTCTGGCTATTTGATTTAAAGCTCTCAGAGGTAGCGCATACATAACTGTACGTAAGTTATGTATACTATTCGGTGCGTTAATTACACCCAATAAGTAATTTAAAGTGATATGATCGTGAATCATCGAACTATTAAACTTTCGCCAACCATGGCTGCGTTGTCTCCGTTGATGGGGTTTAAATAGTTGGGTAATGTTGGATATATTTGAACGGCGGTTTGTAGCATTGCCGAACCCACTGACATCATCATTTAAACCAAACGGAAACACTGACCCAAGTTCTAGCATCCAGAATAATTCCCGCTCTCGGATTTTTCTCTCAAATCGGTTCCGTTTGACAAACAATAAACTGTGATTTGATGCTTCATTACAATAATGCTGGTGAATTACGTTTGATAAATGCACAAGAAATTAATGCCAAAATAAATAGCCCCCCCCCCCCAAGGAAATATAGTTTATCAGCAAAATTTAGAATAACTGTTTTTTTATTAACCAGGCTGGTGGGTATCATCAACTGAAAGAAAGAAGTATCAGAAAAAATCAGGGCATCGTCGATTGTGCTGTTGTCTTCCAGTCAGTGCGTGCATGACCTCCCGAACATTTGATATGCAACAACAACAATTTGGACTATTTGGTTGGCTTCGGCATAAGTCATCAACCGACAAAGACTTTCCGATATATAGAAATGACGGGTGGTATACTAGGAATCATTGTGTTGTAATGACATAGAATGGCGGCAATAAACTTACCAGAAAAGCGGTAAAAAATCGCATCGTCCATCTCTATAAGCTGGGGAGCCGCCATGTTGAATCTTCCGCTGGGAGCCGCCAACCCAACCTGACTCCCGTAACTCGTGAAGCATGATGGAAGGTGGAACCCGACTACAGAAGCAAGGCCCATTAGAATGTATTGCAATGAGGGTTCCCCCATTATTTCGATTGTGTTCAAAAACTTTGCTTCAAAATTTCGTTGGGAACCATGACGAAACCTATTGGAAATCACATGAGTCGTGGGTTCCTCATATGACAATTATTTGGCGGGAGACTTCACGTTGCATTCCAAGCTCGCCAAGGAACGTGTCTAGTTCATGTACATGTATGACAATCATTCGAGACCGACACCCTCAACTGACTCAACCAAGTCCACTGTGCCGCGTCTTGTCAAAGGTTGAGTCAGAGTCGGCCTCGTTGACGAATGCTATTGTCTACGGGGTTACACAAAAATCTTCGTGTTTCTGTTTGATCATACAAGTATCAATGGGACTATTGGTGTATGTAGAGGTTTGGAAGATCTCCCCACCGAAGGAAGTGCGTATGGTATAGCTCATCGAGAGACCCGCCGTTCAGGCCCGTCCCATTTGGACTTGGTTTCTTCTTCGTTCTTCAGGAGAAGCTTCTCTAAGTAAGTTTGGATAGGGAACTTATATCAAAGATGAATGACAGCCAGTTTGGTGTCTATTTTCAGAAGCCAGTGCATTCTATCAGTAGCAGCTGGCGTGGCTGCATGATCAACCGTAGATGCAGCAAGGTTAACCCTATCTGGCCTGGGCTTTTTGGGGCCTGTCCTGGCCAGGAGGGGGGGGGGGGCGAAATGGCTCCCCCTAATTATTTTTCTTATCCCTTGAGCTAGGATCTGAAACTTACTACACTATACCCTTGCGTCAAGCTCTGCCAGAAAATGTAAAAAAAATCCAAGATTGCCACTTTGATGATGGCACAGTGACGTCATTTTCAAAAACGGCATTTTCGGTCGGATTTTTTGAATTTTTTATTTATGCAATTTTTCCGCAAAAAACTGCATCATAAATTAGTAAATATTAATGTGAAGTGAAATAAAATAGTTTTTGCCCACTTTTCATCGCGGAAAAACTAATTTTTTGAAGAAATATGACAAAAACATCACTTTTCTGATACCCCAGATGGCCGCCCTCTTGAATTTGCCCATGATCCTCTGCTCGTTATGCAAATGGGCTCAAAATGACCCCAATATGATAAACTATAAAGTCAAGGAGTTTCAGCTCTTCTTTTTGTGTCGTTCTGGAGATAGTGCAGAAAGTTTGGTAGGGGGCCATTTCGCCCGCGCCTCCCAGGCCAGGTAGGGTTAACCCACATTGTGCTGGGATTTCTCTCTCAAATATGACTAATTTTATATATTTCAGGTATCAACTACGCGATTGAGTGCCTACTGATGCCAAAAAAATCCTTTTAGGTCACTCAAAAGTAAAATTTTGTCTATCGAGTCACGTAAGTCACATAATCGCTGAAATAAGCTATTCTCGGCAGACAATTTGAAAACAATGGCCGCCATCTTGAAATCCGTCCATTCTAGTGCAGCAAAAGTGTGTTGATCAACTTTCTTGGGTACGCAAATGTGAGGATAGACGTTTAGATTAACCTTGCATGTGTCTTAGAAGTGCCGATTTGCGAATTTATGGTTTCTGATGGCGGCCATTTTGAAATCCAAGATGGCGGCCAACTACGGATTTTCAAGCGAGGCTCCCCCTCTAAAAAAGAATAATATGTGTTTCCATGTCACTATGCAAAGTTTCATGCTTTTATCACAAAGTGCACAATCGACCCATTTTTTGTTACATATCTGCCGGACTAGCTGAGCTTCTCAGAAAACATATCGAAGCTGGTCAGCCAGTTGACGAACAGAATCGTCTCGAACACTATCATACTTTGGTTCTCTTCCCAGGCGGCCAAGCAGCTACCGAACCGTCGGCTATCGCATCATGGGGTATAGAGGCAGGCACACGGCATTACGTATCCGTTACGTCATCAGTAATCTTCAATGGTTCAGCCGTACGTTCTGAAAATGAAATAATCAATGACATTTGAAGAATAGCCCCGGTATTTCTGTCGTTACTTTCTCCACGATGACGGACGATGGGTATATGTCATTATCAAACTAGTGTGCGCGCGCAGTTTTAGGGAGGAAAAGCTACCATTCGCAAACCCAGTTTGGGCCAGAGCAAGTGGTTACAGTAATGACCAGAGCTATGCAAATATTTTCAGGACTGCATGGGTATAAGCGCGAGTGTTGGGAAAATGTTCTTGGCATACTAACAAACAGAGGACAAATCAATTACCAGTACTTAATCTGACAATACGTGGTTGGAATTTTTCATGAACGGAAAATGAGCGGGGGTGTAACGTTACCCGTTATTTTTTCATCTGCGCCAAAGCCTTATTGCGAGACAACCCCTCCATATTGATAGTGAACGATCAACAATAACAAATGGCAAGAGGACACGCTGACTCGCTCGTTGATACACAACTGAAAAGATACATGTAGCTCGAATGCACCGCTCACATAGCGCCCTCTAGCGTGAAAGGCCGTAACTTTAACTGCACGGCTCTTGGATACTGTAGTATATAAGAAACTCTAAATTACCAACCGGCAACTTAGCATGGGAAGGGGGAGCGGTGTTATTGTGACCAATTATAATGGATTTTCTGCAAATGTCTTTTCCCCGCAGTTCTGTGTTATCAGGTCTTCACGTAGTATCAAAGGGAAATTTCAGAGGAATAGAGACCGTTGATATTCTACCTAGGCAGTCCATTATCATATATGGAGTGGTTGAGTTGCAGTGACCAAGTTCCCCGGTCATTCAAGATGTCCATGTGAACATCTACAACAAAAGCGTGGCTGGGCTACAAATCGATGTATGAAAGCATACTAAAATGGGGTAAGGAACTGCTACAACAGTCTGTTACTTATTCAGTACTAAAACGGGTGAAATTTCGCTTACCAATTCTCCCTCTGGCACTGAAGAGCGGTATGCAGGGGAGAAGAGCAGGAACTATCAAACGCAAACCAGATGACGTCATAGTTCTTCTAGGTAAAACAAGCGCATGTGCGAAGCATACGCGAAGAATGAATAGACTTTAAACACAGTCTCTAGTAGAGTGATTCGGTGACCGAATGGATAGAGAGGTTCGGCTGTTGGCACAAAAGGTCGTGTGTTCGCCCCCACTCAGGACAGACTGTAGTAGCAGCTTGTTAGCTGGAAATGGAGTGCTATCATACCTCACAAATCACAGGAATCACTTTTGGTTCTTGTGATGTTTTTAGAAATATGCAATCCGTATATTTGTCTGTGGGATCATATGATTTCTTGTCAGGCAGCTGGCATCGTTTTTCACCACCCTTTTAATGCTGCGTTTAATTGATATTATTGATTATTTAATTTATCATTGAAATGCAATTCACCTCTATGGACAAATGTGTCGGACAATTTAATGAGGAATTACATGTGAAACAATCTATCTATAATTATTAAGCGGTGTATCAAGTCAACTCATTAGCCCATACCCCATACAGCGCTAACAACACCGGATAAAATTGCGCGCCGGGGTCAAAGGTCAGTTCCGATCACGTGAACGGAAGCGGAAGTGACCTCACAGAGGTCATATGCAAATGTCACTTCCGAGCTCTGAGCTCCACACGCTTTGAGCTCCAAGAGCTCCGATCCAAGAGCTCTGCCACACGGGAGCTCGCACCACCACCACCACCGGGCGAGGTCCGCCATCTTCAGTCCGTGTCTTTTCGGTGACGGAGTGTGAACATGATAGCACATGTACTGACCTGTCTGTGGGGTTTTTCCCACAATGTCGTTCACTTCCGAGTCTCTTCGGTCACTTCCCGAAAAGACACGGAGGTGGCCGAAGAGACACGGAGGTGCCCGAAGATGTCACGGAGGTCACCGAAGATGTCACGGAGGTGCCCGAAGAGACACGGAGGTCACCGAAGATGTCACGGAGATCACCGAAGAGACACGGAGGTGTCCGAACATGATACCAGCCAGCGTGCTATAAAAGGGAAGCGGCCTGGCCGTTTCATCAGATACTCTGTCAACCACCAAGATGTTCACTTGTACTACGTGCTCGAAATCATTCACTCGTCTGCACGACTTGCGCCGCCATGAGGCTACCAAGCGCGAAGGAACCGCCCGGTATAGCTGTACGATATGTACACTGTCGTTTCAGCGCCCGGATCGTTTACAGCGCCACATACGTGCACGCCATGAAGTACCCAAGCGTCCATGCGAAGAATGTGGTCGGCTTTTCAAACTGACCAGTCAGTTGCTGCGACACCAACGCACACGACACCCTGTTCCGCAGCCACGTTTGCAGGTAGAAGAGCCCGGAGGCACAAATATCGAGACAGGGGGAACTCCCACCCATCGCACGAGGGGCCGATCATGATGTCGCCCTAACTGAAGAGGAGCCGCGGAAGGTCAGACCCAGTGAAGATGAGCCCGGGGAGACGAACGCCACTGGTGATGCGATGACGGAGAGCTCGGCTATACCCACAGTTCAGAAGAGCCTGGATATCCAGCCGCACCCCACCGTTACGGTTTCGAGTCATACGCCTGACAACATCGAACATTTTCTGGACGAGCCCATAAATGTTCCTAGCGGTCTGTTACAGGACGACCATCCAGTGAGTGACATCTATCGGCGCCATTGGTCCATGCTACGGCAATGTTTCAACCGTCATCGCCCTATTCAAGATATCTACAATTTCCGACTGACCGACCTCGCCCGTCTACGTAGCTACGTGGAAGCCATCTTCAACGACCAAACTACGGCCTTCAGATTGAATCTGGCGTTTGGTTATGTGCTGCAGCATAAGGAGACAGTCCAAGTCCGATACTTTTACCCGAACAGGAACATCCAGGTATTTGACCAACCGTTTACCATCATTAACCGAGTGTCGCTAGAGACGATGCTGGAGAAACTGGACACTGTGGATCCCTTGGAATGGGCCCAACAACAACGGCCCAACACCAAGTGGACAGTGGAGAAGGTGACCAATGCGGCTCCCCCAGCCTGGGTATGATGTAACATTGGGGATAATAAACTGTATGAGCATTGCTGAACTTGTTGTTATTCACGACAGCGGCTATCCGATTGTACAATACAGAACATATATTGTATAATACAGGACATATATGGTACAATACAGGACAGATATGGTATAATACAGCACATATTTGGTATAATACAGGATATATACCGTATAATACAGGACAGATTTGGTATAATACAGAACATATATTGTATAATACAGCACAGATTGGTATAATACAGGACAGATACTGTATAATACAGCACAGATTTGGTATAATACAGAACATATATTGTATAATACAGGACAAATATGGTACAAAACAGGACAGATTTGGTATAATACAGGACAGATATTGTATAACACAGGACAGATATTGCATAATACAGCACAGATATGGCATAATTCAGGACAGATATGGTATAATACAGCACGGATATGGTATAATAGAGGGCAAATATTGTATAATACAGCACAGATTTGGTATAATACAGGACATATATGGTACAATACAGGACAGATATGGTATAATGCAGCACAGATATGGTATAATAGAGGAGAAATATTGTATAATACAGAGCAGATATGGTATAATACAGGACATATATGGTACAATACAGGACAGATACTGTATAATACAGGATAGATTTGATATAATACAGAACAAATATTGCAGAATACTGGACAGATATTGTATAATACAGGACAGATATTGTATAATACAGCACAGATATGGTATAACACAGGACAGATATTGTATAATACAGCACAGATTTGGTATAATACAGCACAGATTTGGTATAATACAAGACAGATACTGTATAATACAGGGCAGATTTAGTATAATACAGGACATATATGGTATAATAGAGAACAAATATGGTACAATACAGGACAGATTTGGTATAATACAGGACAGATATTGTATAACATAGGACAGGTATGGTATAATACAGGACATATATGGTATAATGCAGGACAGATGTGGTATAACACAACAAAGATATGGTATAATGTGTGACAGATATGGATGGTCCATCTCTACACCAAATACCTTCCTTCAGTGTCCCAAAATGCCCACTTTCGCTACTACTCCTACTGATGACGTCACCGATGACGTCACAGATGACGTGAACATCCCTCACATCGGGATGTACACCCCGAGAGCTACAAGATAACACCTCCCACGACACAATCGGACCAAGGATGGTCCCTCCCTACCCGAAACACACCTCCACGCACCCCCAAAATGGCCACTTTACTTACTACACCCAACTGCGCATGCGCCTATTGACGCGACTTGCACTTAAAACACGCCATTCTGACTCTACTCCACACAAGCTTCACTTTGACACCACCCACAGCCCATTTGGACCCATAGTGGTCCATCTCTACCCCAAACACACACCCCCACATACCTCCCAACATGCCTGCTTTCTATACTACGGCCAGTCTGCGCATGCGCAGACTATTGCACACGGACGAACCATTAGTCGATACATTACAAACTCTACGGGAGCTTCAAAATAAGACCTCATACGACACCATAGGATCATAAGGAGCTCACCTAGACTCCAAAACGTTCACCCCGTATGGACCTATACCTCCATAGCCATGCAGTATAGGCCTATGGGCCTACCCAGGCCTCGGTGAACTTTTTCCAAAAATTTCACCGCTTCGCTCCGGGACCCCTTCCATCGTGTTCTAAATGACGAGACGTGGAAAACAAGACCAAACAACCCATATCACAATGAACGTGTGTGAATTTCCCAGGTTGGACCTATACCCCATAGCCAGCCTATGGGCCTACCCAGGCCTCGGTGAGCTTTTTCCAAAAATTTCACCGTTTCGCTCCGGGACCCTTCCCATCGTGTTCTAAATGACGAGACGAGAAAAACAAGACCCCACAACCCATATCATAATGAACGTGTGTGAATTTCCCAGGATGGACCTATATCCCCATAGCCAGTATGGAGCTATATGGGCTATATGGTACTTTTCCAAAAAATTCACCGTTTCGCTCCGGGACCCTTCCCATCGTGTTCTAAATGACGAAACGTGAAAAACAAATCCAAGCAACCCATATCACAATGAACGTGTGTGAATTTCCCAGGTTGAACCTATAGGCCTATAGGCCTATATACAGGCCTATATACAGACCTCGGTGACTTTTCCCAAAAATTTCACCGATTCGCTCCGGGACCCTTACCATTGTCATTTTTTTGGCGAAACGAGAAAAACGAGACCCCTCAAGCCATAGTAAAGCCCACGAAAAAAAAATGACCATCCCCATACCCCATACAGGCATTTTCCCTTATATTGTATAATACAGACCCCTATTGCAGGGGTAAAGTCCGTGTTCCGCTTTTTATAGTTTCGGGAAAAAATCCTAATTTTACATGCACCCACCCCATTGACTTGATAGGCAGGCCCCGATAAGCCCGGGGACCGATATTAGCCCTTTTGGCTAGGGTTGATAGAGGTTTTCCCCTATTTTAGGGGTAAAGTCCGTGTTCCGCTTTTTATAGTTTCGGGAAAAAAATCCTAATTTTACATGCACCCACCCCATTGACTTGATAGGCAGGCCCCGATAAGCCCGGGGACCGATATTAGCCCTTTTGGCTAGGGTTGATAGGGGTTTTCCCCTATTTTAGGGGTAAAGTCCGTGTTCCGCTTTTTATAGTTTCGGGGAAAATCCTAATTTTACATGCACCCACCCCATTGATTTGATAGGCAGGCCCCGATAAGCCCGGAGACCGATATTAGCCCTTTTGGCTAGAGTTGATAGGGGTTTCCCCTATTTTAGGGGTAAAGTCCGTGTTCCGCTTTTTATATTTTCGGGGACAAATCCTAATTTTACATGCACCCACCCCATTGACTTGATAGGCAGGCCCCGATAAGCCCGGAGACCGATATTAGCCCTTTTGGCTAGGGTTGATAGGGGTTTTCCCCTATTTTAGGGGTAAAGTCCGTGTTCCGCTTTTTATAGTTTCGGAAAAAATCCTAATTTTACATGCACCCACCCCATTGACTTGATAGGCAGGCCCCGATAAGCCCGGGGACCGATATTAGCCCTTTTGGCTAGGGTTGATAGGGGTTTTCCCCTAGTTTAGGGGTAAAGTCCGTGTTCCGCTTTTTATATTTTCGGGGACAAATCCTAATTTTACATGCACCCACCCCATTGACTTGATAGGCAGGCCCCGATAAGCCCGGGGACCGATATTAGCCCTTTTGGCTAGGGTTGATAGGGGTTTCCCCTAGTTTAGGGGTAAAGTCCGTGTTCCGCTTTTTATAGTTTCGGGAAAAAATCCTAATTTTACATGCACCCACCCATGACTGAATGGCCCTAGAGGAGCGCTTCACTTTGATACCTCACTCGACCCATTCGGTCCACTAGGGACCCACCCTGTCAAAAAACGTCTATTCCCATACTCTTTTTAGGCATTCCCCGTATACATTAACATTGGAAGTCACTTGGTTGACATGGGACTACGTTCTGTCCGCGGAGGAATACAAAGGTTACAGGTTGCCGGAACTACTACTACTACTTCTGGCAAATGCTACTAGGCGTGAAATGTATACGCCATATGCAGGTCCCACTGGAATATTACTCCCCGGATACTTCGGCTTCCTCCAACAACCAAACTGGCTGTCACCATATGAGTGAAATAACCTGGAGTGTGACATTAAACCAATTTCCCTAAAACACCCACTGGAGTATTATTTTCCATAAAGGGATAGTTTAGAATGTCAAAATTGTAACAATCTCTCTTGTCGTTAAGTCGACGAAAGAGAAAGACCACTCCAATTTTATAGACATTTAGGTCTAAATATGACGTGCCGGGAAGTCTAGCGGTCGTTTTCTTCAAATCCAGTCTTGGTGGACATATATCCATCCCTGCGTCATGTATATAGCGATAACGAGAAGATCTTCTATATAGCGATTGGTGAATAAGAAGCCACGGGCTTTGGAATGATCGGTTTTTGAAAGCATCTGCGCATAGTCTATTCATAATAGAACAGATATAGGACAGCCAGGAGGGGTGAACAACTAGTACCCATTGGAATACTTATATGCCGTTGATAAAAAAATTTCCAAATTGCACATGGATATTATTAATGAGACATTCAAGCAACTCTATGAACAAAAACATCCCATTAATCATATCCCTTGTATGTAGCAGAGCTGAAGAGCGATTTATGGCGTTTGACATTACTATATCGGCGATCAGTTTTCTTGAACACCGATACTAGTAATGAACTAAGACGGTCAGACAGGCCCCAATGAGGAATTTTATCAGCACAGAGAGTCGAGAAATCCCATATGGATACAATTCTGTACGGCATATGTTCTTTACCAGTAAGGTCTGTTTTCTTGAACTCGTATACTTTTACTGAACTTAGACGGTCAATAAGGTCCTGATGAGGGATTGTAGAATAGAGAGCCGAGAAATTCCATATGGATACATGTCTGAAAGGTATGTGTTCTGTAGCATTAAGGTCTTCCGAAAGACATATTGATTTTTTCAATATCCACATAATTCAACATCAGAGCTTTAAGAAATGGTGGCGCAATACTCTTCCCAAATGCTTTTATCTCCTGAACGGCCATCGTCAACAGAAATGAAAGATTCTTGGTGGAGTGAGTGAGTGAATAGAATTTAACGTCGCTTTCAACAATATTTCAGCTATATCACGACGAACCAACTAAGCACCACCCAGCCCAGTTGTGTTCCTGCTACCTCAAAGAATAAATCTCTGAAGCAGCATGGAATCAGACACCCTCCAGACACCCTATAAAACACTGAGGACAGCGCACAAGACACAGACAGGACGCGATTCTTGATGGAACCAGCTATGAATCTAGCCTTGTATGGTATTTTATACATTCTGAGAGTACAATATACTTTTGGTAAATCGTTAGGAGTATCTGGAACACAAATAATTTTCGTGGATTTTAAATAAATCTTCCCGGGTAAATGCAGTTTGGGAGTAAGTAGACGTATTCGATGATGGTAAGCTTGTACTCAATTCCTCAACCAACATCTGATAATAGTAATATTTACAAATGTAAACGCTATTGGGAGCTATGTCTGCTGGAACTATGACGAATTTACTCTGGCGATTTGCTAGAATTGAGGTTTCTCAGTAATAGTTTTGGTTGGGGAAGGTTACTTTTGTTAATATGGTTCATCAAAGTCCATGTCAATTGATAAATTACTTTGCTCATTGCATCGTGGATGGAAAGCATGGCGATTTTTCTCCTGCAATTATCAGCTTTTAGCGTCGAGAAATTATGTTGAAAGAGAGGAAAGGTTCCTGGAAACAACAGGATGCAGTATGAAGGGAAAGGTATATCACAAAGGGATGTTGGCCATTATGATGAACTCTCTCAATCAAGCTCCATCGCACATCCATGAATGGAAAGCATATATAATGATGGGTTGGATCGTCAAGGTATGTAGACAACTTGTCATATGTTCCATCAGGTGTTCTGTGTTCTGTGTGCTGACCGATCTATTAGCTCTTCGGTAATTATGTTTGAATAAAATATTCCCCATACTAATACGAAACTTGTCTCATATATGAATGATGTCGAGGCGTCCCACAGGAAAAACGAATAAAGGTTCATCGCTTGGTACCGACAGGACCTAACGCGCAACAATTATTATCCTATGAGAATGGTTACCCACATTCAAGTCTGAAGCTTTGTAGAAATTGGAGCGATATGCTTGAGGTGGGAACAATTGATGTGTGGCGACTAAAAAGCATCGTATGTCTCTACAGGAAAGTATCCCTCGGCACCTA
The DNA here is from genome assembly GCA_036873755.1 of Hanleya hanleyi. Taxonomy (NCBI): domain Eukaryota; kingdom Metazoa; phylum Mollusca; class Polyplacophora; order Lepidopleurida; family Hanleyidae; genus Hanleya; species Hanleya hanleyi. The sequence continues at coordinate 37,395 of JAVTVY010031998.1, read as the reverse complement.
ACGTTCAGACCCGAAAATACGATGGATCCTCGGACGCAGCCTTAGTATCTCAGCCGCGGTTTCATTGCAGCTGTTCATGTGGAGACTATGAAATATCCACACGGCCCCTAGCACCAGCTTAAGCGGAATTAGATACGCTAGCTCGGGAACAGTGATGACAGATCAGCTCAAAAGAACAATGCACCATGGGATATCCTCCAGTTTTAAAGCACTGATTGATCAATTCAAATTTTCAAACAGAAATCCTGGATTTTGATTGGCCTGTGCAGAAAATTGGAAGAAAATCCAGCCAATCATAGATTTCAATTGGTGAGATATGTAAGAGATAGGTGAGATAAAGAGGACTGGGGACTAATAAGCAGCCATATGACTCCACAGTAAACCCTCTCTCGGCGCCTCACATTGGGACTAGAATACGGAGCATTCTAAGATGTAGCCTTGGTATCTCAGCCGCGCTTTTATTGCGCTTTCATGTGGAAACTATGAAGTAACCCCACGGTCCCTAGCACCGGTTTAGGTGGAATTAAAGCTAGCTCGAGAAATGTGATGACCATCAGCTCAACTAACACAAATAATTTTTCAACTGACATGTACAGACGGAGGGCCTCAATGATCTACAATGAAAGCGTGATTGAGATACAAATCGTCGTAGGATTCATTCGTGACTCTAGTGATGTTTTAGATATGCATTCAGAATATTGGCCTGTCAGGTCATATGACTTCTTGTCAGTACGTCGGCATCTTTTTCCACCGCCAAGACCTGTTGCGTTTAATCTGATGTAACAAATGACTCTTAACATGGGGTAAACATGATGAATGCAAGAATACCCAGATAAACTAACCTGAGATGCCTCACGACGTGCGCTAAATTTCCCACCAACACAATGAACCTACGTATATATTTGTCATATCACAAGAGAATCTCGGGGATTAACAATCCGCCAGCGGAATACCACCATATACAGATAATAAAGTGGTGACATATAGATATGGGAAAAGTTGACGGGCTGGCGACTAAAAAGCAAACATATAAGTCTCCCTCGACACATCAAATTCGGTCTACAATATGGAGTATTTTGAGATTTAATCTTGGTATCTCACGATCAGACGCGCTTTCAATGCAGAGGTTCATGTACAAAATTACCAAGTAACCACACGGCCCCTAGCACCGGCTCAAACGGAATTTGGAGTACGCAAGCTCGAGAGCTGTGATGACTTATCAGCTTAAATAAGTATCTGATGGTAATGGATGAGCATCGAGGACGCCTGATGGAGTAAACGCCCCAACATGGGGTAAACATGGTGACTGCAAGAATACTCAGAAGAACTAACCTGTATTGCCTGACGTAGTGCGGTAAATTTCCCACCAAGTCAATACCCTACATATATATTTGTCAAATGGCATGTACAAAAACATAGAGCGGGTCTCGGAGATTAACAGTCCACCAGCAGAATCCTAACATATACAGATAATAAAGTGGTGAGATACTAAGTGGGAAAACTTGACGTCTGTCGACTAAAAAACCAACCATATGACTCCACATGAAATCCTCCCTCAGTGTCTCACATTCGGACTAGAATATGAATGTTTCTGAGATGTAGCCTTGTCATAGGACACTCATCAATGGAATTACAACACATATAAGGGAAGTGGGAAGAGGTGCCGACATACTAACAGTCACATGGCTTCACAGTAGTCTTCTGGTTAATCTATTCTAAAGCACATACCAAGAATCTAACGCTTCGTGATATGTGTTGTATCTCAGGTACGCTTTTATTGTACCTGTTCATGTCACAACTTGGATTACATGACCACACGGCCCCTAGTACCGGCATAAGCGGTATTAGATACAAATCTAGATCTATAATGAAAATGCTCTGACAACTCGTATATTGGTAATAGGTGAGCTGTGTCACTGTGACAATTCGTACACTGGGGATTGGTGAGCTAAATCGTCGTCAGATGAGAATGGCGGCATTTAACACAAAAGACTATCATTTTATCTAGAGCTCGAACGCTTTTAACAGCCTTGGCAAAGAGCATATCAATTAACACATAACTTTCATGTCTAGAACTATCCGCTTTCACTGCTGACTGATGAAACGCTCCTAAGTGAAGCTTCCGCAAGCACGTTGAAAGGAAAAGTACGTCACAAAGCGATGATTACGATAAAATTTCTTAATCCATCGCCATTGCCCATCGGAGAGTGAAAAAGCTCCAGTAATACTAATTGCCTCGTCAAAGTATTACAGGAACACTCATATTTTCCATTAGATGTTCCTTGAGATGTCACGCTGTTATGGCTCCAATGCCATCCAGGATGAGCGCGTTAATTCACTCGAGCACCCGCTACAGCGATTTTGTTTGAATAAAATATATATCCGAACATTATCAAAACCATTGAAACTTTAGGTTACACTGATCCATACATGAATCATATCGAAGGTAAGAGCAAAATCCCGAGATAGATCTACTTATTGAATCACAGATGAGGACGGAGTAATACAACTGTCGAATTTATACTGCTGAAGTGAGTGAGTGAATAGGATTTGACGTCGCTTTCAACAATCTTTCAGGGCCTCACGACGTTTACAATGGAGAATACCAGTTTCGTCATAAACCTTACCGACAATGAAAGCCTTGCGAATACCAAAATGCTGGTTTTCGCGTACAGCATAGTTATACTATTGCCTTGGTCCTGGGTCATTATCGGCAATCTGGTCGCTTTAATCGCAGTGTGGAAGTTGAACACCGACAGAGGAAAAATTCTGTCCTTCAGCTTACTGCTATCGGATTTGTTCATTGGCTTGTTTCTGTTCCCGCTGGATATCTTAGACCACAACATTCCTGATCTGTTCCTCCAACGGAACGTCTGCGTTAGTATCCTGGGCTTCAAGACCATCGGTGTTCTGTCGTACATCATCAACTTGTTGGTTGCGAATATAAAAAGTTACATTCAGTTAATGTGGCCGTTTCGATTCCAGAATTCGCCTGCGAGATTAGAGGGCATTCTGGTCGCCATATCTTGGGGCGTTCCCACCACCGTCATCTGTATCTCAGCCAGTATTACTCTCGCTTTGGACCGCGACCATCAGTTGAAATTTTGCTCGTGGGATTTCGTTCCGAGTTGGTTCAAATATATTTTGGTTTACGTGCTATTTGTTCCCAGTGTCTTGTCTCTGTTACTGGTGTGCGCACTGACTATGCGCATGGCAATGCAAAAATCCAAAGAGGTGGGAAATATCGAAAGATCAGTTCGAGAGAAGACAGAGAACAGACAACTCCTAAGTAGACTCAAGGCAATAAGAATTTTAGTTGTAATGGTCTTCGTACTCGTACTAACGTGGATACCTTTCACTGTGGTCATAGCCGTGACAACACAAAACCTGGGAGCCCGTGATACAAGTTGGTACCTTTTGTTCCATGGCTGTCTCGGTATTACCGCGTTGTTACCAGTGATATTTTTCAACACTCAACCTGATATTCGTAGGAAGGAAGCAGAGGTGATCAGGAGAATACCCATACTAGGAAAACGCCTGATATTCGCGGTGGAGCAAGAGTACACACCTTGAAAATATTCTGATACTTTTGCCTGAAGATGAATTCATATAATCAGGATACCATTACAAAGACCGAACGCAAAATCGTACATAGCCTATACCACTAGGGTTTCGATTATGTCATGGCGGTCTTGCAAATATCGTTTTCATGAAACCCTGCAGAAAAAGTTTTGTTCGATGAAATTATTGACATGGATTTCATCTGTATCGTCTTGATAATAAACTATCATACATACAGAAAGTAAAATCAATCAAACTAGGATCATAAACGGTACAAGACAGGCTCCCAATCTCGAAAGACTTCTAACCAGGGCAAAATTTCTACCCATGTCACTCCCGAATTACGCAACTTCAAAATGTGGAAACACTCGATGTAAATGTTGTGAAGAAAACCTTATTATAGGTAATTCTTTCACATTCCATGTAACCAACTACACTTTCAAGATAAATGCAAACATGGATTGCAACTCCAGAAGTCTTGTCAATGTTATCTTTTGTTGTGGTTGCAAGAAATACTATACAGGACAAACAGGAGACACTGCGAGAAACAGGACCCGCGTACATCGACAGCAAATAAACACGCCCAGTCTTCGTTTCTTGCCGGTAACAAAACACATAGGTACATGCGCTGGACATCTTGACATCAAGTTCAAAATTTTTCCATTTTTCAAGTTATCAGGGGATAATAATAAATTGAGAGAAGTTAAAGAATTGCACTTCATTAATAAGTTCCGCCCGGAACTCAATAAAGTGTAATCAATTCACCTCTCCCCCACCAAACCACACATGTATTCAAGAAACCTTATTTGCCATTAGATTTGACATGTTTTTCCTATTTCATTTTCGCAACCTCATAATTAGGTAATACTTTTACCCATAATTTAAATGAATGTGGTTAGCAAATCAATGTTATCTATTATGTTCTCTCCTTACTTGGCAATAGTTTACAGTATATAACATAAACTAATATAAATAAGCACGTCTAGACCAGAATGAACTCTCCTTGATTGGTATTTCTATACAGTGTACACTGTAAAAACGCTGAGTAAACGTTCAACCATAAAGTGGATGTAACTCGGTTGCAACCATAAACTGGTTCAACGTAGCACCAAGCAAATTTCAACGTTGAACTGAAATGAGGTTAAACGTTCAACCACGAAAAGGTGTAACGTTGAACTGAAAGGTAAACGTTGAACCAGTTTCTGGTTCAACGTTTAACCATGGAAAACCCTGAACCAAAATTTGGTGTTACCTGTAACCAATTACTGGTTCAACGTATAACCAGATTCAGGTTCAATGTTTTCTCAGAAATAGGTTCAACGTACAACCACATCAAGGTTAAACGTACAACCACAGCAAGGTTTAACGTTGAACTGAAATGAGGTTAAACGTTCAACCACGAAAAGGTGTAACGTTGAACTGAAAGGTAAACGTTGAACCCGTTTCTGGTTCAACGTTTAACCATGGAAAACCCTTAACCAAAATTTGGTGTTACCTATAACCAAGTACTGGTTCAACCTATAACCAGATTCAGGTTCAATGTTTTCTCAGAAATAAGTTCAACGTACAACCACATCAAGGTTAAACGTACAACCACATCAAGGTTTAACGTTCATCCAGATGCAGATTTAAATGAAATCTGCACCGGATTGTTGTGGTGCAAATTGTACATGTATTTGCAGATTTAGTTAAATTTTAAATTCTTGCAAATACATCGGAACCATATGAGCAACCAAGTTACATCCCAGTGTTATTTCTTGCAGTCATCAGTGAAAAGCAGTCATCAGTGAAAAGTATATCAACCTGTAAGAAAGTGAAGGATATTTCAGAACATACATCAACAAATACACACTAATTGAAATAAAATTAATATATTTAAATCATATTCGGATATAATCTAATAACAGATCTGATTTCTAACAATACGAATACCTAGCTTCATCTATATACAAGAGTTCATGTGGTATCGATATGTTTGCATATTTGTATCCCAAATCTGACGCCAGGGGGCGCTGCTTGGGGTGCGGCTATGAGTCGCTGGATGACGAATAAGGAACTGTGAACCGCGGTCTAACTTTATGAATGCTCTAAATAAACACTAGACTGTTTGCAATCAAATGAACAACTAAAGATATGAAAAGCTAATATGTAAACATTGAATTCTACCAATTCATGAATCACAGAAACCACAAGTAAAAGGGGTTACAATAATGGGGAAGGGAGTCTGGGGAGGTTTAGTAACATCCAAGATGGTACCACCTACAATAAGTTTGATGCCTCCTTTTCAACTGATGTTAGACTCATAACACTCCTCATCTAAGGAATGAAAACTTCAAGATGCAAAATGATTATCATGATTATTATTAACTTTTGTTTAGCTTACTGCTGTATGATGAAATATTACTGTATACATATGGCATAATTGTCTGTTAATATCACTGATCTGAAATATTTGAGTGAGCAAGTTAATTGCATTTTATCACAGTTTAGTTTTGGGACCTACATACATAGTTTATGTGTGTCCAAACTTCCTACACATAGTATAGGTGATCAGACTTCACACAGCGACCTATGTATTCTGAGTACATGTTATATCACTGATTTGAGTGAGCTAGTTAATTGCATTTCATCACAGATTAGTTATGGGACCTACATACATAGCTTATGTGTGTCCAACCTTCCTACACATAGTATAGGTGATCGGACTTCACACAGCGACCTATGTATTCTGAGTACATGTTATATCACTGATTTGAGTGAGCTAGTTAATTGCATTTTATCACAGATTAGTTATGGGATCTACATACATAGTTTATGTGTGTCCAACCTTCCTACACATAGTATAGGTGATCGGACTTCACACAGCGACCTATGTATTCTGAGTACATGTAATATCAATGATTTGAATGAGCTAGTTAATTGCATTTTATCACAGATTAGTTATGGGACCTACATACATAGTTTATGTGTGTCCAACCTTCCTACACATAGTATAGGTGATCGGACTTCACACAGCGACCTATGTATTCTGAGTACATGTTATATCACTGATTTGAGTGAGCTAGTTAATTGCATTTTATCACAGATTAGTTATGGGACCTACACACATAGTTTATGTGTGTCCAACCTTCCTACACATAGTATAGGTGATCGGACTTCACACAGCGACCTATGTATTCTGAGTACATGTTATATCACTGATTTGAGTGAGCTAGTTAATTGCATTTTATCACATATTAGTTGGGGACCTATATACATAGTTTATGTGTGTCCAACCTTCCTACACATAGTATAGGTGATCGGACTTCACACAGCGACCTATGTATTCTGAGTACATGTAATATCAATGATTTGAGTGAGCTAGCTAATTGCATTTTATCACATATTAGTTGGGGCCTATATACATAGTTTATGTGTGTCCAACCTTCCTACACATAGTATAGGTGATCGGACTTCACACAGCGACCTATGTATTCCGAGTACATGTATTTAACATCACTGATCTGGGATGATTGAGAGAATTATTTAATTGCATTTTATCACAGTTTAGTAATGGGACATACTTACATAGTTTATGTGTGTCCAACCTATCACTGATCAGGGATATTTGAGAGAGCCAGTTAATTGCACATTATCACAGTTTAGTTTGAGTGAGCTAGCTAATTGCATTTTATCAAAGTTTAGTTATGGAACCTAAATACACAGTTGAAGTGTGTAAGACCTTCCTACAAAGAGTATAAGTGGTCAGAATTCACACAGTGACTTATGTACCCGAGTCAAATTATATTACACAATGTATTAATGATCTGGGACATACAGAGTCATAATATGGTAAATAAAAATTTATATCCACCTTCCTGTACAGAGTACATGTAATGGTGGTCAGACATTGACTTTTGTATCTGAAGTCAATTATTCGTCATGTATCGATGATTTGTGATATATCGAGTGTTGCATTGTTTTCTTGTATTCAACATCACAGTTAATTCATAGTAAACAACACCCTTGTCTTCTCATCTACATGTAGCTGCAGAGTGTTATGTTGGGCCATCTGCTTCAACAGATGAGAGGGCTACAGGTATATCCACATTGTTCATCATTCTATCACAGTAATGAGACTTTGTTTGCATACGATGGTGTCACTTTTCTATCACCAGTAGTATGCCGGCCATTGTGGTTGATTTTTTTGTAAGGGTGTTCAGGAATGGTGAAGATTCAACACAGTTCCATTTTGTTCCTCTTCTACATTGTATATGTAATATGGTACCACAGCTTTAGCCTGAATATTTGTTGCATCACATTACCATTTCATCTTTTCTGTCACATCCAATGATACCGGTAGCCATTATCTTGTGATGCAGGCATGTCAGAGACCAATTATTTCACATAGTCCAAGTTATGAAATAATGCACACACTTCCACCATCATCCGAAACCCTGTAATGTATCATCCGAAACCCTGTAATGTATCATCCGAAACCCTGTACGGTAATGTAATGATCCGCACTGTGACGTGTCTCTGATCTTTCTTGCAAGCAGTTGGTCCTATTAAACAAATAAAGAATTGTGCAATATAATTTGTCTTCACTATCCTGTCAATATAAGCTTACATTTGTAAGTACCATTCTACAGGGGTTGAAATGTTTGTAAAACTTTACTTGTCCCAGGTGACAAGGGACTATTTTTTTTACTTGTCACCTTGTTGACAGTAGTTGTCTCAAAATATTACCAAGTTTTGACTTCCTTATATAACCGTGTTCTAATTTTTCATGAAATAGAACAACCAATTAGATTCAGACTTTGTTCTGTTATTCTTTTAGTGTATTTATTTGGGTAGTAGAATACACAGACAGACAGACTACACCATGTATACAGACAAATTACCATTTTGATTGGCTTAGGTGAAGGAAAGTAATTAGGATAATCAGCGTCGTCTGCCGATTTTTGTAATTTGTCCCCGAGTTTTGCAATACACAGAAAATTTATCGTACAGCTTTAAAACTTCACACAGTATATAAACTAAAAAAAAAATTCCCCCATATGTAATTAATCTGGGAATTGACGAAAATCACCAATACCTACCATGTTATTTTGGGGCTACGATGACATTGACCTGCCAATGTTATATAACATGCAGACTTGGTGTCATGGCGTCAAAAAATAACCTACAAATCTCCCATCTAATTGCTGTTTTCGCGATTTGTTGAGAACTACTGGAAGGATTTTCTTGATACTTTGGAATAAAATTAGCACTTTTTATTTTATTTCCTGTGTGAAGTTTCAATATCCCCCGATCAATTGTCTCCGAAATACCGCCGGATATATTATCTGTGACAGACAGTAGAACCAGTATTTTTACAAGGGAAAGAATGTTTTCAATATCATGTGAGTCACTCTTTCGACGGATAATTTTGGCAAGAAATTCTTGATTGTTCTGCCTTCTTGTGACTGGGATTTCATTCCGACGTTTCAGAAAACGATCCATATTACTGTCGAAGAATAGTTGCCACTAACGCTCTATTCAACCAAAATGACCGAACCACCATGACCAAACGTGTTATCGCTAGGCTGCATTCAGATTCTATCAGCTACGCTGATTGGCTGGATGGAGTTATTAGACTAATGAAATCGCGCGTACCATAATCACTCGACTTGTCACATGGTTATTTTCTATCTTCGCGCACAGGAGAGCGGTTTTCAAAACGACAGTCACAACAACGACATCGGTCATACGGGCCATGAAATCACATAAATTTTATCAACTTCGAGGCCTGCGGAAACTATGCTACACACATTGTTTTGTTAGGCGAAGTATATATCTGTTACAAATAAAAACGGCACTTTATGGCTTTGTTGTCGCAGGCGACAAGTCAGTTTTCTTTTTACTTGTCACTTGCGAAAATCACTTGTGAGCATCATATATCTGATTATTAGCATTGAAAATGACAGATTATTCCTTACATCTTCAATCGTGATAAAATCCATCACAAGATGATGATGTTCACTCTGTGGGAGCCATATACACTGTCGCCTCCTTCATCTTCCTCCAACAGTCAGACTCAAACAAATGGCTTCTTTCTGACCTTCTCCTGTTACACTTTCTGTAGGAGAAAATATTAAATGGAGTAAGATCTAATATAACTAATTTATTCATAAAGGTTGGGGGAAATATCCCGATTTTCATGACAAGCACTCACTCACTCGGCCCCTCGCAACCCCTGGCAATTTCTCATGCCACCACCCTGCCTCGGGAATATCTCATGAAATCAATCCCACATGGTCTTGCCACATAAAAATAGTATATATTTTCACCACCCCCCCCCCTCCTCCCCCACACACACACTTTACCACCATGCCCCCTTATCTGGATTGGAAAAAAAATCATAATTACTAACATGGATATTATAGTATACTAATTTGGTAGCTACCACCCTATGTTGCATGTTTGTAAATCTCATCCATTTGCCTCTTGACACCCCCCTCCCCCCTAACTGGATGTGTGTGTAGTGGGCATGGTGGGGGGGGGGGTTATGTAGTGGGCATGCTGGGGGTGGGGGGTTATGTGGTAATACATGGTACAGTTATGATGTATCATTTATCAAGTCTTATCAATGACTTCTCAAATTTCCTTTGATTGTGTCCTTGTAATGTATTCACTTACCGGTACTACTTGTCATCCATCATGGTGTATTTCATAAACATCAAAATGACTTCTTCGTCGATCAGGCACTAGGGCAGCTGGACTTCTCACACTTCTCACTTGATCACTGGATAAACAGTTACACAATGTTGACATGATATTACCCCATTGGACACAAAATGTTGCCAACATTTGATACAGTCTTACGACATTATGTAACTATTATAAATTCATTGGACTGATTAGAATTTCAGGCAAAATTGAGGGGTGACTGAATGTTAATAGATGTTTTGAATTATTATAGGATTATAACATGCATAGGAATTTTTTTTGGAATAGGAGATTAATGCATATTAGTTTGCAAGGACCTTAGAGTTCAACAAGCCACAAAGCGTATTGCAAGTATTTTTGTGGACAACGCGGCTGATAATTACTGGTATCCATATGTATATAGCTGTTGACCTATGCAGATATAGTGACAGTTTAATTAATTCTTTTTTGGAAATACATAGGAAATTATATAGCCTGTAAGGGCCTTAGATTGCACTCATCCACAACTGGTATGGAAAAACGACATGCTAAATGTAATAAGTGATTGGAAATTGCAAAATACCGCCAAGTGGTAACAGTAAATTATATCAATGACATATTAAAACAAACAGACAGCAAAATTCTTTCACGCAATGAATAAATGAACGGAGAATGAACAATGAAGCATAGCCCAGTTTTCGACACAGCTTCGATTTCAAAACATAAAGCGAAAGCAACGGGGACGAGATATCTGTGCGTAACGTATTCAGTTCAAACAATTGTTTGTCCATATTACTTACCAGAAAACAGATGTAACGGGACGAGTAATGTTCATTGTTAAGCTGCCAACAACACCACACGTTCTCTGTTCCTCACACTGCAATCCAGTAGGTGGCGCTTCATAAAACGAAGGACGATAACCGATGACCAGTTGAACCATAGTCCAGTTGAACGTTGAACCAAAAAGTGGTTCTTTGGACGACCACCGCGGGAAAAACAATAACGAGGGCGGGAAATACGTTGAACCGAAAAACAGTTGAACGTATACTCGGTCGAGAATAATTTTGACCCACACAACAGTAATACGTCTTTCATTTTTGATAACTTCTATGATTGTTTCTGACTGTTGATAGGCTATTTTATGAGCGAAAATAGTAATATGCCATCAAAATAAGTGCATAACAGCGAAGTTTCCCAAATCGACACGCGTTATTAACGACTTGGACATTCAGTTTTAAGCATAACCACATGGTTTATTTGGAAAAGTCTGCAGAATTTAACTTAATATTAATAAGAATATTACTCCCTGTTCTCAGACATTCATATCCCATTGTTTCGGTCATGTTGGTGTCGTTTTACCATGCACGGAGTTTCATGTGGTTGAACGTATAACCAGTTATAGGTTGAACGTAGAACCAATAATAGGTTCAACGTTTACGCCCAAGCTAGTATCATGTGGTTATACGTAGAACCAGTTATAGGTTGAAAGAAGAACCAATAACAGGTTCAACGTTTACCTCCATGCAAGTATCAATATATGCTTGAATTCGAACTGAAAACGTTCAACCAGATTCCGGGTAAACGTTTACTGTCATTAAAAATTGGTTCAACGTTGAACTGATAACAGGTTGAACATTTACTCCCTGAAATTGGCCGTTTTTACAGTGTATAGCAAAGATTAATGCAATAAGCATGTCGAAACCAGAAACTTAGACCTCATACAGGCTTACACCATTGTCCATTGTATAAGCTGTTTTGGTCGATTTGATTGTTCATTGTATTTATTCTCTTGACTTATTATTATTGTTGTTATATCTTACATACCCTTTTATTAGTTCCGTTTTTGTTTATTTGTAATCGTATGCATGTGAATTATGTCGTCAAGACCACAGGGGCTCGTTACCGTTGTTAATTGGTTAATTGGGTTGATTACGGGGGGTCGAGGTAATCGACCCCCCCGTAATCAACCCAATTAACCAATTAACAACGGTAACGAGCCCCTGTGGTCAAGACCACCGTAACCATTTGTGTAAAACACACATGCATAAATAGGACCGCAATCATATTAAATTTAATAAACGATGCTTTGATAAACTGCTGAAAGCAGTGAAACTAGTTAGCGAAATCAATCAGTCCGAGTTTGTCATGACTTTTTTCTAGTACTATATTTACCATACACAAAGGCAGTTTATACTGTGATCATTTAGTCTATATATATATATGTTTTTGATATAGACATTAAAGTAGTTACCTTCACTTTACAGTTAGGGCCTACTGTCTGTCCGTGCTTTTATAACTATTGATCAGGAGAGTGACATGGGACAGGCGACATAGGCTTATTTTGGACCTGGTCAAGAGGGTGAGGGATGGTCACGCCCATATATTGTTTCTCTATGTTACAAGTGTATTATCGTCATAAACGATAGCCGATAAAGGCAGTGCAGATCTCGGTTATATATATATCATACATTATTGCTTCAACCAGATATGGGTCCAATCTTAATAAATTAATATCCTATCAATGCTTCCCAATCGTAAATGTCGCTATATAGCGACATTTCGAAATGGGGAGCAGATAGGATTTAATTTTAATTAGATTGATATGGATCAGAACATGAGAGTTGCTTCACAGTCAAAATCAATAGATCAGACTGAACCCCGTGAAAAATAACAGGCTGTAGACCTGTCTTTGTGATATAAAATATACCACGTATTTATTCAATCGGAGCCATCTGGCTAGACACCGTGTTTCCCTGACTGGGCGTGTTCTGATCGTGTTACTGTAATTGATAATCAGATAGTCTATTATTGTAAGCCCACAAAATTCCGAGAGATGGGGAATCACGCAATTGGTAGATACAATGTACACACAATTCGAAATGCATTGATCAGGAGAGCGACCTAGACCTAATTTGGGCAGGGGATAACCTGTGTTTTCCTATTTATACGTACGAGTGCTCATTCACCCCCATGGCTCATTCACCCCCATGGGTTCATTCACTCCCATGGGTTAGTTTATAGGGATAAGGAAATCGCGTGCCCTTTCTATACTACTCATCGCGCACTACTCATCGCGCATGCGCAGTTGACCCATTCCACTGTAGGGTGCAAGCCTGGCCCATGGAATCTCAGGTAGCGAAAACCCCAGGTCTCTCGCCCCACCCTATCCCGCGCCACACCTATAGGATAGGGAGATCGCGTGCAGTTTCTATACTACTCATTGCGCACTACTCATCGCGCATGCGCAGTCGACCCATTCTACTGTAGGGTGTAAGCCTGGCCCATGGAATCTCAGGTAGCGGAAACCCCAGGTCTCTCGCCCACCCTATGCCGCGCCACACCTATGCGACCCGCTGTGCAGTGAGTAAAGGGGAGGAGGAGGAGTAGGACACACCACGGATTATACTAGGGAGATATAATTGGTATACACGATATAGACCACATAAAGGCAGTGCAGGACTTGGTGGTATATTTGTATTAAGATGCTGTAGTTATTACGCCAAGCACAAGCATCAAATCCTACATGCAGCAGACAATCGTCGTCCAAAATGTGTTGTCCCATAACTCGATAACCACGTTACATAGAGATACAATTTATACGTCAATGTAAAGGTGTTGCGAAGAAGAATTACATAAAATTATTTTGGACTGGGTCCATGGGGTGGAACTGGGCACACGCACATTTCCTGTGTTATCAGTATATACGATAGATAATATGTAATTAGTGTCAATATTGGAGTGGGGCACATGTATGCTGAGGAGTATGTATAATAACGAGAATCAGATCCTGCATTCAGCAGATAGGCGGCGTCCAGATTGTGTTGTCCAATGGTTGGCCTTGAACTGAATTACCGTGAATTATATAAAAGCTATCTATTCTACTATGGGACTGATATTTGAGACTCATATAAATTATCGTCAAATATATAGGAATATGTTGTACTGCTGGAAAAATATTGTGGTGAAAAACACAGTACCTAAATAATGCGAACTTCTAAATCATTGTCGATTTAATCATATACAGATGCATATGGGTTTGCCAAGGTGTGGATAACAGCAAAATAGTACTGTCAATTGTTTATCTGGAATTACTTTGTGGACAGTGATACCTAAAATCACAGATGTACGGTATATACAATGTGTAACATCTTTCTTCTCTATATTTCAATATGCAAAGCATGTATGTGTGTTTTTTTTCATAATAACAATATCATCGAGTTGTCCGTGTTTTGAAACAGAAGCATTGACACCCCACACTCCGATAGTAGTATATAATACTGATTTAAAGCCACATTTTGCCGGGGGAGGTAACTCTTGCATCCGCCAGGGGGCGCTTTTGCAGGTTAAAGTATAGGAAGCGGCCATTCACGGCCTTTCATTTGCGTACACTTCGCCATCCATAAGATGGCTTGCGAATCGTGTGTCTCCATTATCGCGGAGCGATATCCGGTACTTTACCGGATTCTGTTCGGCCTTCATCCGGCAGAGAACAGACTCGAGAAATCTGATAAATTACAGGTTTTTCATTTCACTTCTGAAACATATATTGCCTGGGCTTGATACAGATATGAATAACTTCCGTATCATTCAAGAGGTATTGTAGGTCTGTAAATTTGAAGAAGTAGAACATCACATGACTCGAAAATGGCGGGTTACGTTCGGGTTACGTCGGTAGATTTTACTTGATTGGCTGACAATATCACGTGGGGTTGTTTTCTGGGGGAATCCCCGTTATAGTTGCCGAAAGTAGGCTGAGAATCAGGATCCCAGGGTCAGTGTTACCGTGTATAGATGACCGAGATGGTTACAGGTTGACAGCCTTTGTCCTCTCAGCCGCAAGGCCGCTATAGTTCCAGCAATCTTTGACCTTGAATTCTTCCGCGGTGATGCAGTCATGTTTGGTGGTGATGCGGTCTGACTCCGCGGAGAAAAAGTAGTCCCCAGAATTCAAATACGCTGCATGGTCCGATTGGGTCGTATGAGGTATCAATGTGAAGCATTTGTGAAGGCGCATCTGGTGGGCTGGGTGTGGGGTTGAAATATTGTCATTCTGCGCATGCCCGGTAGACAAAGGGTATGGAAATAGACGTTTTGGGGTCTAGGTGGGCCACTAATGGTCCGATTGGGTCGAGTGAATTATCAATGTGAAGCATATGTGAGGGGGCATCCGACTGGGTGGATGTGGGGAAGGAATATCGTCATTCTGCGCATGCGCGGTAGGCAAGGGGCATGGAAATAGACGTTTTGGGGTCTAGGTGGGCCCTTAGTGGACCGATGGGGTCGAGTGAGGTATCGTTGTGAAGCAGTCGTGAGGGGGCATCCGCCTGGACTAGTGTGTCTGCCGTTGTCAACATTCTGCGCATGCGCACACAGGGAATTGTGGGAAAAGTGCATTGGAAGGAACGTTTTGGGGTCTAGGTGAGCCACTAATGGGTCGATGGGGTCGAGCGAGGTATCGTTGTGAAGGATACATGAGGAGGCATCCGCCTGGACTAGTGTGACGTGGAACTGACGTCATTCTGCGCATGCGCAGTAGACAAAGTGTATGGAAATAACGTTTTGGGGTCTAGGTGGACCACTCGTGGTCCGATGGAGTCGAGTGAGGTATCAATGTGAAGCAGTCGTGAGGGACCATCCGCCTGGACTAGTGTGTCGTTCGTGTTCAACATTCTGCGCATGCGCAGACAGGGAATTGTGGGAAAAGGGTATGGAAATAGACGTTTTGGGGTCTAGGTGGGCCACTCGTGGTCCGATGGAGTCGAGTGAGGTATCGTTGTGAAGCATTCGCGAAGGAGCATCCGCCTGGACAAGTGTTTCGTTCGTGTTCAACATTCTGCGCATGCGCAGACAGGGAATTGTGGGAAAAGGGAATGGAAATAGACGTTTTGGGGTTTATGTTGGCCACTAGTGGTCCTATGGAGTCGAGTGAGGTATCAATGTGAAGCACACGTGAGGGAGCATCCGACTGGGTAGATGTGGGGTAGGAATATCGTCATTCTGCGCATGGGCAGGCAGGCCATAGTATGGAAATAGACATTTTGGGGCCGATATGGACCACTAGTGGTCCAAATAGGTTGTGGGAAGTGTCAAAGTGAAGCTTGTGTGGGGTAGAATCAGAATGGCGTGTTTTTTTATTGCAAGTCGCGTCAATCTGCGCATGCGCAGTTGGGTGTAGTAAGTAAAGTGGTCATTTTGGCGTAGTGAAGGAAGGTATTTGGTGTAGAAATGGACCATCCTTGGTCCGAATCCGTCGTGCGGGGTGTCATCTTGTAGTTCTCGTGGTGCATATCATCATTTGAGGAATGTTCACGCCATCTGTGACGTCATTGGTGACGTCATCAGTAGGAGTAGTAGCCAAAGTGGGCATTTTAGGGCACTGAAAGAAGGTATTTGGTGTAGAGATGGACCCCTATTGGTCCGAATGTGTCGTGGGATGTGTCATCTTGTAGCCTTTGGGATGGAGACCACGATTTGAGGGATGTCCACAGCATCTGTGACGTCATTGGTGACGTCATCAGTACGAGTAGTAGCGAAAGTGGCATTTTGGAGCAGTCAAGGAAGGTATTTGGAGTAGAGATGGAACATCCTTGGTTCGGATGCGTCGTGTGGGGTGTCAAAGTGATTTTATCGAGGTGTAGACCATGACTTGAGGTATGTCCATATCATCTGTGACGTCATTGGTGACGTCATCAGTAGGAGTACTAGCGAAAGCGGGCATTTTGGGGGAGTGAAGGAAGGTGTTTGGGTAGACAGGGACCATCCTTGGTCCGAATATATCGTGTTGGGTGTCATCTTGTTGTTCTCTGCATGTAGACGCATCTACACACTTGGTGGTCGCATTGTGCATGAATACTACATATGAATTGATACTGTGAAATATAACTGTAAAACTTCAGGATGGTCGAGTGGTCTAAGGTCTCAAGTGCTGGTCTGCACATGCAGGGCTGGGGTTCGAATCCTACTCCTGACACATAAGTTGTTTACTTGATACTTCTGATACAATAGTTAAAACTATAAACCTATAACTGTAAAGTCAGGATGGCCGAGTGGTCTAAGGCGCCAGTCCTAAGTGCTGATCTGCGCAATGCAGGGCGTGGGTTCGAATCCTACTCCTGATACATGAGTTTTTTTGTATATACACCTTTTGTATTATACCATATCTGTCCTGTATTACACAATAGATGTCCTGTATTATGCCATATCTGCGCTGTATTATACAATATCTGTCATGTATTATACAATATCTGTCCTGTGTTATACCATATCTGGCCTGTATTGTACCATATATGTCCCGTATTTTACAATATATGTTCTGTATTATACCAAATCTGTGCTGTGTTATACAATATCTGTGCTATATTATGCAGTATCTGTCCTGTATTATACCAAATCCGCGCTGTATTATACCGTATCTATCCTGTGTTGTACCATATATGTCCTGTATTATAAATATATGTTTAGTATTAGACAATATTTGCCCTCTATTATATCATATCTGTGCTGTATTATACCATATCTGTGATGTATTATACCAGATCTGTCCTGTATTATACCATATCTGTGCTGTATTATACGATATATGTCCTATGTTATACCATATCTGTGATGTATTATACAATACCTGCAATGTATTATACACTATCTGTCCAGTATTATACAATACATATTCTGTATTATACCAAATCCGTGCTGTATTATACAGTACCAGCCCTGTATTGTACCATATATGTCCTGTACTATACCATATCTGTCATGCATTGTACCATATCTGTGCTGTATTATACCATATCTGACCCGCGCTATATCAAATCTGTGCTGTATTATACCATATCTGTCCTGAATTATACCATATTTGTGCTGTTATACCATATCTGTCCTGTGTTATACAATATCCGTCCTGTATCATACTAAATTTGTCCTGTATTGTACTATATTTGTCTTCTATTATACCATATATGTTCTGTACTATACCAAATCTGTGCTGTATTATACAGTATGTATCTGTCCTGTATTGTACCAAAGCTGTGCTGTATTATACCATATCTGTCCTGAATTGTACCATATATGTCCTGTATCATACAATATATGTTCTGTATTATACAATATTTGCCCTCTATTATATCATATCTGTGCTGTGTTATACCATATCTGTTCTGAATTATAACATATCTGTGCTGTATTATACAATATCTGTCCTGTATTATACAATATATGTTCTGTATTATACAATATATGTTCTGTATTATACCAAATCTGTGCTGTATTATACCATATCTGTTCTGTATTATACAATCGGGTAGCGGTGGTCGTGAATAACAACAAGTTCAGCAATGTTCATACAGTTTATTATCCCCAATGTTTCATCATACCCAGGCTGGGGGAGCCGCCCTGGGTATGTTCACAGCAAACACATTGAAATATTAAACACCATGCTTTATTATTTAACGCACCGTCAAATTAGGTACAATTGTTTACTGAGCTCAAGTCAATGATTAGCATGTAGAAATATAGAGTATGTACGGCATGTTATGGTATCCATCAGTGCACGGGTGACGCGTTCAACCGATGGTAAACGGTTGGTCAAATACCCGGATGTTACTGCTCGGGTAAAAGTATCGGTCTTGGTCTGTCTCCTTATGCTGCAGCACATAACCAAACGCCAGATTTAATTTGAAAGACGTAGCTTGGTCATTGAAGATGGCTTCCACGTAGCTGCGTAAACGGGCGAGGTCGGTCAGTCGGAAATTGTAGATATCTTGAATAGGGCGCTGACGGTGGAAACAGTGCCGGATCATGGGCCACTGGCGCCGATAGATGTCACTCATTGGATGGTCTTCGTGTAACAGATCGCTAGGAACATTTATGGGTTCGTCCTCGAAGTGTACTTTGCCCTCCACGTCGTACAAAATCTGGCCCAAGTCTTATCGTCGGCATTTGACTGTTGGATTAGGACGACATCATCATCATCGGCCCTCGTGCGATGGGTGGGAGTTCCCGCTATCTCGATACTGGTGCCTACGGGCTCCTCTACCTGCAAACGTGGCTGCGGAACAGGGTGTCGTGTGCGTTGGTGTCGCAGCAATAGACTGGTCAGTTTGAAAAGCCGACCACATTCTTAGCATGGACGCTTGGGTGGCCCATGAATTGAACGTTCATGGCGCTGTAAATGATCCGGGCGCTGAAACGACAGTGTAGATATCGCACAGCTATACCGGGCGGTTCCGTCGTGCTTGGTAGCCTCATGGCGGCGCAAATCATGCAGACGAGTGAATGATTTTGAGCACGTAGTACAAGTGAACATCTTGGTAGTTGACAGAGTGTCTGTGTGAGCGAGCTCACGTGCCGTACACCCGGCTCCGCTGCTCCGCGAAGAAAAATTCCTCGCTGACGTCACGGTTTGGCATCGTGCCAGTTGGCATCGTGCCAAACCGTGAAGACCTGGTCTGGCGCCTACGTGTCTGTGTGAGTGTGGATAATAAAACGTGTATTACGCAATGTGTCTGTTATTGTTGATGTCTCTTGGTTGTGTTTATATTAAATGGGTCTGGGCATATTGATGCGATGAGAGGAAGTTTTCGGAGAGAGCATAATTCGACATTGTGCACGGATAAACCCAAAGACACACACACACACACACGCGCAATGCGGCTCAGTCGTACACCAGTACATCTCGGTGCTCGACTTGGAGGTACTTGAACTGAGTGTACTAAAAATAGATCACCGGCCAGCGTGCTATAAAGGGGAGCGGCCTGGCCGTTTCATCAGACACTCTGTCAACCACCAAGATGTTTACTTGTACTACGTGCTCAAAATCATTCACTCGTCTGCACGATTTGCGCCGCCATGAGGCTACCAAGCACGACGGAATCGCCCGGTATAGCTGTGCGATATGTACACTGTCGTTTCAGCGCCCGGATCATTTACAGCGCCATGAACGTTCAATTCATGGGCCACCCAAGCGTCCATGCGAAGAATGTGGTCGGCTTTTCAAACTGACCAGTCAGTTGCTGCGACACCAACGCACACGACACCCTGTTCCGCAGCCACGTTTGCAGGTAGAGGAGCCCGTAGGCACCAGTATCGAGATAGCGGGAACTCCCACCCATCGCACGAGGGCCGATGATGATGATGTCGCCCTAATTCAATAGTCAATTTCCGACGATAAGAACTTGGGCCAGATTTTGTACGACGTGGAGGGCAAAGTACGCTTCGAGGACGAACCCATAAATGTTCCTAGCGATCTGTTACACGAAGACCATCCAGTGAGTGACATCTATCGGCGCCATTGGCCCATGATCCGCCACTGTTTCCACCGTCATCGCCCTATTCAAGATATCTACAATTTCCGACTCACTGACCTCGCCCGATTACGCAGCTACGTGGAAGCCATCTTCATGACCAAGCTACGTCCTTCAAATTAAATCTGGCGTTTGGTTATGTGCTGCAGCATAAGGAGACAGACCAAGTCCGATACTTTTACCCGAGCAGTCACATCCGGGTGACCAACCGTTTACCATCACGGATAGGGCGTCGCTAGAGGCGATGCTGGACCAAGTGGACCAATTGGATGTCTTGGAATGGGCCCAACAACAACGTCCCAACACCAAGTGGATAGTGGAGAGGGTCACCAATGTTACGTTTTTCGTGACCAAGCTGACCGACCGCCCCATCGGTTGAACGAGTCACCCGTGCACTGATGAATACCATAACATGCCGTACATACTCTATATTTCTACATGCTAATCGTTGAATTGAGCTTAGTAAACAATTGTACCTAATGTGACGGTGCGTTAAATAATAAAACATGGTGTTTAATATTTCAATTTGTTTGCTGTGAACATACCCAGGGCGGCTCCCCCAGCCTGGGTATCATGTAACATTGGGGATAATAAACTGTATGAACATTGCTGAACTTGTTGTTATTCACGACCACCGCTATATTATACAATATATGTTCTGTATTATACAATATATGTTCTGTATTATTCCAAATTTGTGCTGTATTATAGAGTATCTCTTCTGTATTATACCAAATCTGTGCTGTATTATACCATATCTGTTCTGTATTATACAATCGGGTAGCGGTGGTCGTGAATAACAACAAGTTCAGCAATGTTCATACAGTTTATTATCCCCAATGTTTCATCATACCCAGGCTGGGGGAGCCGCCCTGGGTATGTTCACAGCAAACACATTGAAATATTAAACACCATGCTTTATTATTTAACGCACCGTCAAATTAGGTACAATTGTTTACTGAGCTCAAGTCAATGATTAGCATGTAGAAATATAGAGTATGTACGGCATGTTATGGTATCCATCAGTGCACGGGTGACGCGTTCAACCGATGGTAAACGGTTGGTCAAATACCCGGATGTTACTGCTCGGGAAAAAGTATCGGTCTTGGTCTGTCTCCTTATGCTGCAGCACATAACCAAACGCCAGATTTAATTTGAAAGACGTAGCTTGGTCATTGAAGATGGCTTCCACGTAGCTGCGTAAACGGGCGAGGTCGGTCAGTCGGAAATTGTAGATATCTTGAATAGGGCGCTGACGGTGGAAACAGTGCCGGATCATGGGCCACTGGCGCCGATAGATGTCACTCATTGGATGGTCTTCGTGTAACAGATCGCTAGGAACATTTGTGGGTTCGTCCTCGAAGTGTACTTTGCCCTCCACGTCGTACAAAATCTGGCCCAAGTCTTATCGTCGGCATTTGACTGTTGGATTAGGGCGACATCATCATCATCGGCCCTCGTGCGATGGGTGGGAGTTCCCGCTATCTCGATACTGGTGCCTACGGGCTCCTCTGCCTGCAAACGTGGCTGCGGAACAGGGTTTCGTGTGCGTTGGTGTCGCAGCAACTGACTGGTCAGTTTGAAAAGCCGACCACATTCTTAGCATGGACGCTTGGGTGGCCCATGAATTGAACGTTCATGGCGCTGTAAATGATCCGGGCGCTGAAACGACAGTGTAGATATCGCACAGCTATACCGGGCGGTTCCGTCGTGCTTGGTAGCCTCATGGCGGCGCAAATCATGCAGACGAGTGAATGATTTTGAGCACGTAGTACAAGTGAACATCTTGGTAGTTGACAGAGTGTCTGTGTGAGCGAGCTCACGTGCCGTACACCCGGCTCCGCTGCTCCGCGAAGAAAAAATTCCTCGCTGACGTCACGGTTTGGCATCGTGCCAGTTGGCATCGTGCCAAACCGTGAAGACCTGGTCTGGCGCCTACGTGTCTGTGTGAGTGAGGATAATAAAACGTGT
Source organism: Hanleya hanleyi (assembly GCA_036873755.1). Classification (NCBI taxonomy): domain Eukaryota; kingdom Metazoa; phylum Mollusca; class Polyplacophora; order Lepidopleurida; family Hanleyidae; genus Hanleya; species Hanleya hanleyi. The sequence goes on along the minus strand of JAVTVY010031998.1, from coordinate 14,896 downwards.
ATTACGCAATGTGTCTGTTATTGTTGATGTCTCTTGGTTGTGTTTATATTAAATGGGTCTGGGCATATTGATGCGATGAGAGGAAGTTTTCGGAGAGAGCATAATTCGACATTGTGCACGGATAAACCCAAACACACACACACACACACACGCGCAATGCGGCTCAGTCGTACACCAGTACATCTCGGTCCTCGACTTAGAGGTACTTGAACTGAGTGTACTAAAAATAGATCACCAGCCAGCGTGCTATAAAGGGGAGCGGCCTGGCCGTTTCATCAGACGCTCTGTCAACCACCAAGATGTTTACTTGTACTACGTGCTCAAAATCATTCACTCGTCTGCACGATTTGCGCCGCCATGAGGCTACCAAGCACGACGGAACCGCCCGGTATAGCTGTGCGATATGTACACTGTCGTTTCAGCGCCCGGATCATTTACAGCGCCATGAACGTTCAATTCATGGGCCACCCAAGCGTCCATGCGAAGAATGTGGTCGGCTTTTCAAACTGACCAGTCAGTTGCTGCGACACCAACGCACACGACACCCTGTTCCGCAGCCACGTTTGCAGGTAGAGGTGCCCGTAGGCACCAGTATCGAGATAGCGGGAACTCCCACCCATCGCACGAGGGCCGATGATGATGATGTCGCCCTAATTCAATAGTCAATTTCCGACGATAAGAACTTGGGCCAGATTTTGTACGACGTGGAGGGCAAAGTACGCTTCGAGGACGAACCCATAAATGTTCCTAGCGATCTGTTACACGAAGACCATCCAGTGAGTGACATCTATCGGCGCCATTGGCCCATGATCCGCCACTGTTTCCACCGTCATCGCCCTATTCAAGATATCTACAATTTCCGACTCACTGACCTCGCCCGATTACGCAGCTACGTGGAAGCCATCTTCATGACCAAGCTACGTCCTTCAAATTAAATCTGGCGTTTGGTTATGTGCTGCAGCATAAGGAGACAGACCAAGTCCGATACTTTTACCCGAGCAGTAACATCCGGGTATTTGACCAACCGTTTACCATCACGGATAGGGCGTCGCTATAGGCGATGCTGGACCAAGTGGACCAATTGGATGTCTTGGAATGGGCCCAACAACAACGTCCCAACACCAAGTGGATAGTGGAGAGGGTCACCAATGTTACGTTTTTCGTGATCAAGCTGACCGACCGCCCCATCGGTTGAACGCGTCACCCGTGCACTGATGAATACCATAACATGCCGTACATACTCTATATTTCTACATGCTAATCGTTGACTTGAGCTTAGTAAACAATTGTACCTAATGTGACGGTGCGTTAAATAATAAAACATGGTGTTTAATATTTCAATTTGTTTGCTGTGAACATACCCAGGGCGGCTCCCCCAGCCTGGGTATCATGTAACATTGGGGATAATAAACTGTATGAACATTGCTGAACTTGTTGTTATTCACGACCACCGCTATCCGATTGTATAATACAGAACAGATATGGTATAATACAGCACAGATTTGGTATAATACAGAACATATATTGTATAATACAGAACATATATTGTATAATACAGGACAGATATTGTATAATACAGCACAGATATGGTATAATTCAGAACAGATATGGTATAATTCAGAACAGATATGGTATAATAGAGGGCAAATATTGTATAATACAAAACATATATTGTATGATACAGGACATATATGGTACAATTCAGGACAGATATGTTATAACACAGCACAGCTTTGGTACAATACAAGACAAATACTGTGTAATATAGCACATATTTGGTATAGTACAGAACATATATGGTATAATAGAGGACAAATATAGAACAAATATAGTATAATACAGCACAGATTTGGTGTAGTACAGAACATTTATGGTATAATAGAGGACAAATATAGTACAATACAGGACAGATTTGGTATGATACAGGACAGATATTGTATAACACAGGACAGTTATGGTATAACACAGCACAGATATGGTATAATTCAGGACAGATATGGTATAATACAGCACAGATTTGGTATAATGCGGGTCAGATATGGTATAATACAGCAAAGATGTGGTATAATGCGTGACAAATATGGTATAATAGAAGACAAATAGTGTATAATACAGGACAGATATGGTATAGTACAGGACATATATGGTACAATACAGGACTGGTACTGTATAATACAGCACGGGTTTGGTATAATACAGAACATATATTGTATAATACTGGACAGATATTGTATAATACATTGCAGATATTGTATAATATATCACAGATATGGTATAACAGGACAGATATTTTATAATACAGCACAGATATGGTATAATACAGGACAGATATGATATAATAGAGGGCAAATATTGTCTAATACTGAACATATATTGTATAATACAGGGCATATATGGTACAATACAGGATAGATACGGTATAATACAGCGCGGATTTGGTATAATACAGGACAGATACTGTATAATATAGCACAGATATTGTATAACACAGCACAGATTTGGTATAATACAGAACATATATTGTAAAATACAGGACATATGGTACAATACAGGCCAGATATGGTATAACACAGGACAGATATTGTATAAAACATGACAGATATGGCATAATACAGCGCAGATATGGTATAATACAGGACATCTATTGTGTAATACAGGACAGATATGGTATAATACAAAAGATGTATATACAAAAAAAACTCATGTGTCAGGAGTAGGATTCGAACCCACTCTCTGCATTGCGCAGACCAGCACTTAGGACTGGAGCCTTAGACCACTCGGCCATCCCGACTTTACAGTTATAGGTTTATAGTTTTAACTATTGTATCAGAAGTATCAAGTAAACAACTCATGTGTCAGGAGTAGGATTCGAACCCCAGCCCTGCATGTGTAGACCAGCACTTGAGACTGGCGCCTTAGACCACTCGACCATCATGAAGTTATAGTTCACAGTATCAAGCCATATGTAGTATTCATGCACAATGCGACCACCAAGTGTGTAGATGCGTCTGCATGCAGAGAACAACAAAATGACACCCGACAGGACACATTCGGACCAAGGATGGTCCCTGCCTACCCAAACACCTTCCTTCACTGCCCCAAAATGCCCGCTTTCGCTAGTACTCATACTGATGACGTCACCAATGACGTCACAGATGACATGGACATACCTCAAGTCATGGTCTACGCCTCGAGAGCTTCACTCTACCTCAAATACCTTCCTTGACTGCTCCAAAATGCCACTTTCGCTACTACTCGTCCTGATGACGTCACCAATGACGTCACATATGCTGTGGGCATCCTTCAAATCGTGGTCTCCATCCCAAAGGCTACAAGGTGACACATTCCACGACACATTCGGACCAATAGTGGTCTATCTCTACACCAAATACCTTCTTTCAGTGCCCCAAAATGCCCACTTTGGCTACCATTCTCGTCTCGCGAGACTCCCTACTGCGAGAAAGAATCTCACGGGTAAATGGGAGCCATCCCCCCAAAATTTGGGGAGTGAGTAGGCGGCGTATGATTTTCACCCGTCTGTATCCGGCTTGTCATTGACCTGCTGACTCCGCCGATTTAGAAGCGAATTGCTAAACAGAACGTGGGCTATATAATTGGGAGATTACAAGCGTCTAGTCCGTCATTCATAATCCAGCCGTCGTCCATTAGAGAATATCCGCGTCCATAATCCAAAGACCTATTCCATTTCCATATAACAGTATTAGCACCAAATTCAAAAAGACAAAAGTATACATAAACATAGGCTTGTTTCCTGCAAGAGAGAAGCGGTCAACAGTTTTCAATGATGCCGGCAAGACATCATGATGTTCCAAAATATCAAATCCGTATCGCTGATCAGTATTCTTTATCCATAATATTCGTAATAGAGTCGTCATCTAAAAATGATGTACCTCAGTCACGCTTTGATTGTGACTGTTCATATGAGTACCATGAGGATCTTGAAGTACATGGGCTCATACGGCCCCTAGCCCCGGGTTAAGCGGAATTAGACACATGTTACGAAACGTAGCCCCATAGATCTTGCACGCTACGTTCGTATTTTGCTATCAGCATGCGATATGTATCGCCAAATTTGAGAAACTTTGAGTGGAGGCGCTTGGTGGAATAGCCCTGTTTTATAAGTTTCTGCAACAATGTTTTGTGACGTTGATTAAAATCATCACATTTAACACAGGATCTAGCAAATGCTACTAAGCGAGATATGTATACGCCATATGCAGGTCCCACTGGAATAATAATGGAATAATGACTCTTTCCGTTTCGGAGCATATCAATTGCGAACAAATTATTGTCGGTATGTATACTTGGCCGTGAAAGCGAGTTATCTAATACAGGAAGTAGTTCGCACAGTTCCGATCAAGAAAACAATATGGCTGCGCCCATGCCAGCTGGCCACGGTGAGAGAGAAACGGGTAATTTCATCGAAGCGCTGGAATTCGCTAAGAGAAAGCTGGGTGTTTGTGTCACCTTGAAAGAAAAACAAGTAGAGGCACTGACGGCAGCTTACAACGGCAGAGACTGTATTGCTGTTCTACCTACAGGCTATGGGAAAAGCTTGATATTTCAACTTCTACCATGGGTTCTGCAGAAGCGGCACGGCCTGGATATGCCTATGATAACTTTCGTTGTTTCGCCCCTGAATTCAATAATGCAAGACCAGGTTGTAAGTATTCATTTTAACAATGCTACAATTTTCCTCCTCTATTTATTTGTATCCAACTTTAGCTTCATTCAATCGTACACGTTTTATGGGTTGGGATAAGGCCTACTTATAAAAAAAAAAGATTATAATAATTTTGTGAAAAAAAAACGTTATGAGAAAGGGTGCTTCCCCCCCCCCCCACCAACTCAGAAAATCGAGCAAAAATGCAGCCGATGGCGCTGGCATCTGAGATGTACACATTGATCAGCTGTTTCTAATCACATGATGATGTGGATTGTTCATCATTTGAATTTGCAATCCAGCCGAGTCACGTGTGTGGTCATATGATCACTTGGAAAATAGTCCCGGTCGAGCGAGTGATATCATGCTGCCTCGCTTTGAGATTGGAGATTCAAAAATGTCACCAGTTTACATGAGAGTCGCTTTGGTCCCCCGCTGGTAGACACGGCTCTCTTTGAGAATGTTTGGCTACTACTCCTACTGATGACGTCACCAATGACGTCACAGATGACGTGAACATTCCTCAAACGATGGTCTGCACCACGAAAACTACAAGATGACACCCCGCACGACGCATTCGGACCAAGGATGGTCCATTTCTACACCAAATTCCTTCCTTCACTACCCCAAAATGACCACTTTACTTACTACACCCAACTGCGCATGCGCAGATTGACGCGACTTGCAATAAAAAAAACACGCTATTCTGACTCTACCCCACACAAGCTTCACTTTGACACCATTGGACCACTAGTGGTCCATATCGGCCCCAAAATGTCTATTTCCATACTACGGCCTGCCTGCGCATGCGCAGAATGACGATATTCCTACCCCACATCCACCCAGTCGGATGCTCCCTCACGTGTGCTTCACATTGATATCTCACTCGACTCCATAGGACCACTAGTGGCCAACATAAACCCCAAAACGTCTATTTCCATTCCCTTTTCCCACGATTCCCGGTCTGCGCATGCGCAGAATGTTGAACACGAACGACACACTTGTCCAGACGGATGCTCCTTCACGAATGCTTCACAACGATACCTCACTCGACTCCATCGGACCACGAGTGGCCCACCTAGACCCCAAAACGTCTATTTCCATACCCTTTTCCCACAATTCCCTGTCTGCGCATGCGCAGAATGTTGAACGCGAACGACACACTAGTTCAGGCGGATGCCCGCTCACGTATCCTTCACATTGATACCTCATACGACTCCATCGGACCACGAGTGGCCCACCTAGACCCCAAAACGTCTATTTCCATACCCTTTTCCCACAATTCCCTGTCTGCGCATGCGCAGAATGTTGAACACGAACGACAGGCTAGTCCACCCGGATGGTCCCTCACGACTGCTTCACATTGATATCTCATTCGACTCCATCGGACCACGAGTGGCCCACCTAGACCCCAAAACGTTATTTCCATACATTTTTGTCTACTGCGCATGCGCAGAATGACGTCAGTTCCACGTCACACTAGTCCAGGCGGATGCCTCCTCATGTATCCTTCACAACGATACCTCACTCGACTCCAAATCGGCCCATTAGTGGCTCAGACCCCAAAACGTTCCTTCCAATGCACTTTTCCCACAATTCCCTGTCTGCGCATGCGCAGAATGTCGACAACGGCCGACCCACTAGTCCAGGCGGATGCCCCCTCACGACTGCTTCACAACGATACCTCACTCGACCCCATCGGCCCACTAGGGACTCACCTAGACTCCAAAAGGTCTATTTCCATACACTTTTCCCACAATTCCCTGTCTGCGCATGCGCAGAATGTTGACAACGGCCGCCACACTAGTCCAGGCGGATGCCCCCTCACATATGCTTCACATTGATACCTCATATGACTACATCGGCTCATTAGTGGCTCACCTAGATCCCCAAACGCCTATTTCCATACACTTTGTCTACTGCGCATGCGCAGAATGACGATATTCCTACCCCACATCCATCCAGTCGGATGCCCCCTCACATATGCTTCACATTGATACCTCACTCGACCCCATCGGTCCGCTAAGGGCCCACCTACACCCCAAAAACGTCTATTTCCATGCCCTTTGTCTACCGCGCATGCGCAGATTGACGATATTTCAACCCCACGCCCAGCCCATCGGATGCTTCCTCACATATGCTTCACATTGATACCTCAATCGACCCAATCGGACCATTAGTGGCCCACTTAGACCCCAAAACGTCTGTTTCTATACCCGTTGTCTACCGCGCATGCGCAGAATGACAATATTTCAACCCCACACCCAGCCCATCAGATGCGCCTTCACAAATGCTTCACATTGATACCTCATACGACCCAACCGGACCATGTAGCGTATTTGAATTCTGGGGACTACTTTTTCTCCGCGGAGGCAGACCGCATCACCAACAGACATGACTGCATCACCGAGGAAGAATTCAAGGTCAAAGATTGCTTGAACTATAGCGGCCTTGCGGCCCAGAGGACAAAGTCCGTGAATGGCCGCTTCCTATACTTTAACCTGCAAAAGCGCCCCCTGGCGGATGCAAGAGTTATCAGTACTATATACTACTTCCGATATACATCACCGATTCCTAACTCAGGAACCACTGGGCGTACATTCACGATTCATATCTCATAAGACATGCTTCCGATATAAAGTTTTGAGTTGAGTTACCTCCCTTGAAGATTCAAAGACTTCCGACCTTTTTCAGGTAACTTCATCTTTAATTAGAGATATTTCCCCTGTTGGCCCTATCCTACTATGTATAGTCAAAATAACTTAGTTAATATTATATATACGTGGATATTTTTAAGATGTCAATATTATTAAGAAACAGTGTGTTGATAAAGATGTGAATATTAGATAGCTGTGGAGTGTATAGATGTCTAATGTTTACTTCTACACATTCTACACTTTGGCCTGTAGTATAAGCATGCATAACAGACGATGACCGTACCAGAGCAGGATATACCATATGCCTCACTTGTCAAGGAACTGGGTCGGGTGTACCAGGCCTTACACATTTAAGAAGGAGGGAGATTTTTTTGTCAGGTTGAAATTTTCAAAAAGGCACTAAATTGTCAAGCGCGCATTAGTTCATCTCAGAAAGATGAGAAACATCATTAATCACAAGAAAATATGACTATTTCTTTAAACTAACTCGAAAAAATGACTTTGTGGACCAAAATTGTAGTGGATTTCTCGAAGTAAAATTTGGAAATTGAAGAAATGTAGTGACTGTTTAACTCACGAATAAAGTTGAATCATCTCTTCCTTGAGGGTAAACAAGAATGACCTATACTGGAAGTTATGGAATATAGAATGCTACACGTGGTCAAACAAATTGAATTGTTCAGAAAAATGGCGTTTCACATTTCTTCCTCGAGATCTCCATGGGGAATTTTTCCGGCCTCGATGCATTATCCTTCGCACAAAATTGAACACGGTCTGTCAATCAAAGTCAATTTGAATGAGACAGTCAATCAACGTGTTGTTGTTGTTTCGTGTTGTTGTTTTTGATGGCACATGGTTCAAAGAGTTAATGTCATTAATGTCATGCGACTGGATATTAGAGTAAGGCGGCTCGAAAAAGTAGATCTCCAGAGAGGTTGACAAAAATGATTTTCTGCAATGAAACTGTCGAATTAAATGTGTTGTATGCTAAATATCACCATATTTCACTGAATTATGATGCTTCTTTGATGTTTATACATGTTATGGGCGATATTTTCGACATGCCTATTTGAGCGTATGAATATTATTGACATGTGATGGCTCACCTTGTTTGAAAAAGAAACACGCTCTGTTACATTCCGAACTGTGTGAAATCGAAGCGCTAAATTCGATCTCTATGTCAACAGATGGGATGAAAAGTACGTATCTAACTGTGTATTTGTGGAAAATTTGAATTTGACATCTGCTATAGTTTATTTTCTATTGAATTATCTTTATTTCGTTGTTACGTCGGAGGCAAAATGACGAGATTTTCGCGGTCATTTGTGTACACGTGCAGAGTCGAAAATGTATGTACGGCCACGTGCTTCAGGCGAAATGGATAATTTTGCTCGTAGGTTCTCCAAAACTTAGATGAGTCATTTTATTTTTCCTTTTCCTTATAGTATTTATTTTCTGAAAGTCGCTTCGCGAAATTCTTTGTCATTTCATTTCATTTTTGCTTCACAGAGATATTAAAGTGATCGTAAACCCTCAACTATAGTTTCCATCAAATGAAAAGACCATTGCGAACAGTGTCGGAAAACATTTATTGTAATTTTTTTACGATTTTATTACCCAAAGTAAACTGCAAATAAAGAATGGTATTCTATGGCGGTCTGTTGCGATCACATTTAGGTCCAGTGACGTCACACTGCCTTAATACATATATTTCAAACTGTGTATGCACTTTCCAATGCTTGTTTCAAGCTTACGGTGTGTATACTTTGAGTTTCGACACAGACTCACTGTTCTAATGTGCATGTTTCACCAAAATCGGGGAAATTAAATGCAAGATTCAAATTGACTTAACACTCACGAGTTACCATCTCACAGATTTTGGTGAAACATGCACATTGGAACAGTGAGTCTGTGTCGAAACTCAAAGTATACACACCTTAACCTTGAATCAAGCATTGGAAAATGCATACAAAGTTTGAAATATATGTATTACGGCAGTGTGACGTCACTGGACCTAAATATGCTTTATTTGCAGTTTACTCTGTGTAATAAAATCGTAAAAAATTACAATAAATATTTTCTCACACTACACTTTAAGAGCATTTTTCCCAAAGAAAAGAAATACATTTTTGGTTATTTCATGTCTCATGGTATCATTGTGTCATAAAATTTGGTCATTATAATGATGAGGGTCGTTTTTGGAAATTTAGACTTGGCAAAAATTTTCGAAAACTCAAAGATCCTGATTCTCCTTAAGGGTGTTAAAGCTGAACATCCCCTATAAAAAATGAACTAAAAATAGCAGGGCAATTCACTTACCTGTGTAAATACTCGTCGAATCATTTCCATGCGAGCAGGTTCTGTTCATTTCCAAATTCATGACGCCATTTTTCTATTCAGTCAGTCCTCTGCTTACCCCCCAAAATACGGCTCATAAACTTCGTCGTATTGTCTCAGTTCGGATTCAAGAGCCACATAGAGAATACCTCTCGCAATTGTATGATATAGAATTCGGCACAGCTGAAAATGGCCGGCTGTAATATATACTCACGAATTATACACCAAACACTCTGACGGATACCACGATATTAAACTTGTCAATCAGGAAAAAATCTAAAATATCTACCACGCTATCAATTTCGCAGGACATCAATAGTAGTGTAAGGTGATTTAAACTCATATTTTCCAGGGAGGTAACTCTTGGTTCCTTTTTTTCCGCCAGGGGGGCGCTCTTGTAGGTATGACGTCACTTCCGGTCTGGGAGAATGGAGCGTGACCTGGGAACATGATAGGAGATGTACTGACCTGTCTGTGGGTTTTTTCCACAATGTCGTTCACCTCCGTGTCTTTTCGGATGGGGTTTTTCCCGCCAGAATTTCGCTGTCGTCTGCTTGGGGTTGTCACGTGCCGAACACCTGGCTCCCCGAATTGCAACATTGCTGCACGTTCGCTACAATTTTGCATTTCCCGCCAGAATTTCGCTGTCGTCTGCTTGGAGTTGTCACGTGCCGAACACCTGGCTCCCCGAATTGCAACATTGTTGCACGTTCGCTACAATGTTGCGAAGATGTCACGGAGATCACCGAAGAGACACGGAGGTGCCCGAAGAGACACGGAGATCCCCGAAGGGGGCGAGAGGGGTCCCTAGTGCACCGATTGGGTCGTATGAGGTATCAGTGTGAAGCATTCGTGAAGGGGCATCGGATGGGGTGGGTGTGGGGTTGAAATATCGTCATTCTGCGCATGCGCGGTAGACCAAGGGTATGGAAATAGACGTTTTGGGGTCTAGTGGAGCCCCTAGTGGTCCGATGGAGTCCAGTGAGGTATCAATGTGAAGCATATGTGAGGGGGCATCCGATGGGTTGGAAGATGGTTATTCTGCGCATGCGCGGTGGACCAAGGGTATGGAAATAGACGTTTTGGGATCTAGGGGAGCCATTAATGGACCGATGGGGTCGAGTGAGGTATCAATGTGAAGCCTATGTGAGGGGGCATCCGATGGGCTGCGTGTGGGTTTGGAATATGATCATTCTGCGCATGCGCGGTAGACTAAGGGTATGGAAATAGACGTTTTGGGGTCTAGGTGGGTCCCTAATGGACCGATGGGGTCGAGTGAGGTATCAATGTGAAGCCTATGTGAGGGGGCATCCGATTGAACTAGGGTCTCGGCCGTTGTCCACATTCTGCGCATGCGCAGACAGGGAATTCTGGGAAAAGGGTGTGGAAATAGACGTTTTAGGGTTTAGGTGAGCTCCTAATGATCCTATGGTGTCGTATGAGGTCTTATTTTGAAGCTGTCGTGAGGGAGCATCCGCCTGGGCTAGTGTGTCGTTCGTTGTCAATAGTCTGCGCATGCGCAGTCTGGCCGTAGTATAGAAATAGACGTGTTGGGGTTTAGGTAGGCCCCTAATGGTCTGATGGGGTCGAGTGAGATATCAATGTAAAGCAGTCGTGAGGGAGTATCCGACGGGGTGGGTGTGACGTGGAACTGAGAAAGTGTATGGAAATAGACATTTTGGCGCCGACATGGGTCACTATGGGTCCGATGGAGTCGTATGAGGTCTTATGTTGAAGCTCTTGTGAAGCAGCATCCGATTGGACTCAGGATTCGTCCGTGTTCAAGGGTTTGCGCATGCGCAGTCTGGTCGTAGTATAGAAAGCAGGCATGTTGGGGGATGCGTGTGTGTGTGTGTGTGTGTGTGTGTGTGTGTGTGTGTGTGTGTGTGTGTGTGTGACCCACCACTAGGGGGCCCTGGTTGGGATTGGGTGGTGGTGGTGTGGGTTCTGCGCACAGACGTCACTTCCGGGTTTCACTAAAACTACCTTCGAACACAGAAGAGTTCCAATGTTCCCCTTAGACGTAGGGTCAGGATGTTGAACATCCGGGGTTTTTTCCGGCCGGGCCCGGTGCTGCCCCGACCTGCCCCGCCCCGGCCGCAGCGCGCGCGCGCGCGAATCCCGGCCGCAGCGCGCGCGCGGGTTATCCGGAAGTGCGCGGCATCACCGGAAGTGCGCGGATGAATGTCGGGTCAAAAGGTCAAAGGTCACATCCAGGTCAAAAGGTCTCCCTTTCGGCAAGGTTCGGCAGCAATGTTGCGGCATCGATATACAGAGCTTGAACACAAACAGGGGATTGTAAATTAACCTGGGAAGGATGGGCAGGTCCATTTGGACCAATCAGCGATCGAGAAAAAGAGCCAATGAGCGATCGATAAAAGAACCAATGGATGGGTACTAGAATTTCGCTCACGTCTGCGCCTACATCCGGGTACTAGAAGGCTTTCGCCTACGTCCGCGCTTACATCCGGGTACTTCTATGTAGGTGTATAAAAGTGGGAATATTTAGGGCATTGCTGCATTCATTGGCCTGACCAGCCTGAGCCTGCCTGACCAGACTGAGCCTATCTGACGAGAGGAGCTACTTGCCTGAGCCTCACCAGCCTAAGCCTGTCTCACCGGAGCTATACCATGAGACGTGGAGAAGATTTTCCAGAGGATCCAGGAGCGCCTCCGGCGCTGTAATCTTTCTTGTTGTTGCTCTCTTTTTGCACTAACCAATCAGAATAGTACGTATCACGGACTACACCCGTAGAGCTAAGTCTAGGCGCGCATGTGTGACATGGTCTATAAAACACGTGCCTCTGGATCCCACACCTTCATTTCAACGGTTTCAGAGACATGACGGACATCCATCCCTATGCGACTCGCATTTTACAGCATGCGACCGTGGTTAATTCACTCACGGGTTACAGAGCAGTGGTTCGGTCCATGTTTTCAGATGGCGACGACAACGAGGGGCGACGCCAGATCCTGAAAGAGTTCACAGAAGCGGTCCTCGACAGAGTGCACTCGATGGAGAGGTGTGCCATCACTCACCACTGCTGGACTATGACAGCCATCCTTGATGCTCGGGCTATGGACCACGAGCGCTCACGCCGGAACCAGCCACGGCTGGTTGGCCTAGTAATGGTCTGTGCCCTATTGATCCTGGCGCTGTGGCATTGACATTTGGAGCTGACCATAAATACGAGGGTCAGACAGAGTGTGTGTCATTCACCGTTCGTCATTGGGTCAAGCATGTCACCAGTCCTACGAGCCATCCTTCCCCTTACACCCCGGGTGGGGTTACACGTCTATGAAGATAAAGTCACCCTCGTGGAAGACCGTGGAGATGTTTGCTGGTCGCGCGCTGAGACCGTATCGAATACGGTTACGCTACACCGTGACGGCTGGACCAAATTTAAACGGGTGTTGAGTGGTGAGCTCGACGGAAACCTCATCCACATAGACAATACCATCTACGTACACCGTGGACCCTTCTTCCCACGCCTGGGCCGTTACCAAGACCCTACGCGAGGCTTCACCCTAGACCCCGATCTGTGGACAGCCTTCGAGAAAGTGGTGCCTATTGTGGACCAGCTGTTTACACCGGACGAGCGGTCAGCTGTTCAGTTGGAATGGGCTTGTGCCCTGAGTGAAGCGGCGGCAGAACCCAATGAAAAAATTACCAAACCTAGCAATGAAGCGGAGGCAGAAGATGATGCCATTGATTATCCGGCTAGACTCAGTCAGCCCAGTGACATGACCAGCCGATCCTTTGATCTCACGGGGTTCTCCCTATCAATACGAGAGACAGTCAAATCTTGTACCATTCACGTACTGACCATGACGGAGCATATAATACGGGCGTATCTCAGCTTGACCCCCGAGGTCTTCCTCCACGTTTATGCGGATAAGGTCGATACCATGGAGGAGATGGGAGACATCTGTGATGCGGACCCTACACAACCGTGCCCGGCTCACATTCGTCTGTCTCGAGAGGGCTGGACCAAATTCAAACGGGTGTTGTCTGGTGAGCTGGACGGCGACGTGCAGAGTCGAAAATGTATGTACGGCCACGTGCTTCAGGCGAAATGGATAATTTTGCTCGTAGGTTCTCCAAAACTTAGATGAGTCATTTTATTTTTCCTTTTCCTTATAGTATTTATTTTCTGAAAGTCGCTTCGCGAAATTCTTTGTCATTTCATTTCATTTTTGCTTCACAGAGATATTAAAGTGATCGTAAACCCTCAACTATAGTTTCCATCAAATGAAAAGACCATTGCGAACAGTGTCGGAAAACATTTATTGTAATTTTTTTACGATTTTATTACCCAAAGTAAACTGCAAATAAAGAATGGTATTCTATGGCGGTCTGTTGCGATCACATTTAGGTCCAGTGACGTCACACTGCCTTAATACATATATTTCAAACTGTGTATGCACTTTCCAATGCTTGTTTCAAGCTTACGGTGTGTATACTTTGAGTTTCGACACAGACTCACTGTTCTAATGTGCATGTTTCACCAAAATCGGGGAAATTAAATGCAAGATTCAAATTGACTTAACACTCACGAGTTACCATCTCACAGATTTTGGTGAAACATGCACATTGGAACAGTGAGTCTGTGTCGAAACTCAAAGTATACACACCTTAACCTTGAATCAAGCATTGGAAAATGCATACAAAGTTTGAAATATATGTATTACGGCAGTGTGACGTCACTGGACCTAAATATGCTTTATTTGCAGTTTACTCTGTGTAATAAAATCGTAAAAAATTACAATAAATATTTTCTCACACTACACTTTAAGAGCATTTTTCCCAAAGAAAAGAAATACATTTTTGGTTATTTCATGTCTCATGGTATCATTATGTCATAAAATTTGGTCATTATAATGATGAGGGTCGTTTTTGGAAATTTAGACTTGGAATTTTTTTTCGAAAACTCAAAGATCCTGATTCTCCTTAAGGGTGTTAAAGCTGAACATCCCCTATAAAAAATGAACTAAAAATAGCAGGGCAATTCACTTACCTGTGTAAATACTCGTCGAATCATTTCCATGCGAGCAGGTTCTGTTCATTTCCAAATTCATGACGCCATTTTTCTATTCAGTCAGTCCTCTGCTTACCCCCCAAAATACGGCTCATAAACTTCGTCGTATTGTCTCAGTTCGGATTCAAGAGCCACATAGAGAATACCTCTCGCAATTGTATGATATAGAATTCGGCACA